>WEKY01063652.1:5847-90181 GCA_013390045.1 Picathartes gymnocephalus
ACAGGAATTATTAATTGACAGCAGGGTTGTAGGCATGTGGTATTTTCCCTTTCGGATTTTGTCATCCCAAAGAGTTTGTCCTCTGTCTTACTGGCAGCACAAGATTTTGGCATGCCAAAATGAAGGCTAATGATTTGTGAACACCATAATCCTTCATGAACCTTCATTGTCAACCCTTTTCTCCTCTGCTCCCTTCCATACACCTCCAGCCTCTCCAGGCCACTTGTTTCTTTCTCCTTTCCTACACTCCACTTCTCTTGTGTGGTGCAAATATTGTACATCTGTGTGTAAAAGAGAGCAGAGAAACTGCTCCAGGGGAATAAAAAAGCTTTGCCCTGAATTAATTACCTGGTTCTCTTCATTGTTCCCATGCCCCAGCATGCAAGGAAATGGGGTATAAATAAACTGCTGCAGTGGGAAGATGCTTCTTTCAACAGCAGTGGTGGCTTAAATAATAAATGACAATAAGGGGTAAGGGCTGAAAAGTGTGTGTTGTGTCTTTTGGGATTAAGTTCTACACTGTTGTTTATATTTGGACTTTCAAGAATCTTTGTTCTGAATAAACTAGAAGAGTGGGGTGCTGTGAAAAACTATTGCAGTTACAAAAGAAGAAAGACTGGGAGGAAGTTGGAGCACAGTATGTTTAAATATTGCATACACTGAGTGAAAAGGGGAATACGTGGAGAGAAGGCATTATATGTTATCTTCAAATTATGACCATAATTTAGGTTTTTGCAATGCTTCCTAGATGACAATAATGGAAGACATGCACAGACTCTATCTTGCAGTCACTTGTCCCGAGGTGATAGACAACATACAGCTTTATTATTTGTTGCCACTTAACCTTCAGGATGGGAAAAGGCAGTTGCTGAAAACCCTGAGCCTAAATGCTGCCCTGGCTGTAGCTTCTTGCTCTGCCCTGCAGCGTGGGGGAGGGATGACCGAGAGAAGAGAGCACGACACGAGCCCTTGGCGGCGAAGAGCAGCAGAGAGCAGCAGAAGAGAGCTTTATTGAGAGCGTGAGCTTCCTCAGAAAGGGGGGTTTTGAAGGTCCCGCCTTGTTTCCTGATTGGCTCAGGCTATCGCCTGGATATTACCCAGATCAAGGACCTATCATCTATTCTATTGGTAGGGATATTTGACAGACGGCTTTGCCTGGTACCGAGGCCAGCTGGGGTGCTGTACCACTGCCCCAAAGCTGCGCTTGCTGGGCAATGTTTTCCACTTGCGGTGTAGGTAGAAAGCTAAACCCTGGCCTGCTGTGTGCCAGCATTTGCACCGCTGGTCTCTGCCAGAAAACGCCAGCAGTCATGAGCCTCCTCTGCCCTTCACAGTCAGCAGCAGCTTCTGCTGATGCCTGAAATACCATTTACCATTTGCTAAATGAAGGCCAGTGAAATCCTCTTTTTGAAAGAGACTCGAATCCAAGATAATCTTAAAAGACATGCTTCTGCGAAGGGACTTAAGAGTGCAGCTATTGGTGCTGGTTTGTTGCCTGTGTGCTGGCTGTGAGCAGCTGCCAGGCGGCAAATGAGGCAGCAGACATCAGGAAGCAAATGGAAACCCTGTGGGCAGCTTGCAAATCGGCAGTACGCAGTCATAACCAAGTCTTCCCTGGAAAGCAGTTGGATTTGGGGGTTGGGATTTTGCTTTCATTTTTCTAAACAGGAAACCTGTTCAAAACTCCAACTTACATCCTGTTACTCGTTTCAGTTATGTTCAGGGAAATGGGACTTTAGAAATCGGGGGGGTGGGGGGAGGGGAAAATTAGTAGCATTACATCAAAGAGCTATTCAAATCTTATCATGATTCTCCTGTTTGGGCAACAGGTAGATAAGGAAGATAGGCTCTAGATTATGTCCAGCTGCTCATTCTGAGCTGCAGACAGATTGCACTCCAGGCAGAGAAATCATCTGAATGGAAATTAGTAATTCATTCTTTATTTCCCTTCATGTAACATGGAGTTGGGTATTGCTATTTTACGTGCAATTACCATGTATACATACCATAATGTTTCAGGATACTCCCCAGATTGTAGCCCTTTTATGTCAGCTCTAAGTAGGAGAAACAAAATCCCCGGTAAGAAATTAATAAATGACATTAAAATTACAGAGTTAAACTTCTAGCACTGGGACGGTTGTCTGTTATCAGAGGTGGCATATTTTTGATCAAAAGCATGAATTTGCATATATTTGTTTAAGCAGATACTGAAGTTTGAAATATAGCAAGTTTAATTTTGCCATATTGTAAAAACCAATATAGCTGGTCCAAGACTTCTCAAATTATCTGCACTGAGGGAAATCAATTTATTCTTTTCTGTTAGATGCCTGAAAAGATAAAGTCACTGAGCCTGAAAATATATCTTTTTATTCTTGGCCACATCCATAATCCTCCTTTCTTAATAGATGAAAGTCGAAATTAATATGCCAATAGACAGTTTTCATTATTTCTTCAGAATTACCTCTTAATTTATTACATTAGCCTGATTAAGTAATTAATTAATTTCCAGTTTTTCCTTAAGAATATGAGATTTCTCATCTTTGACCAGGCAATCCTAAACTAAGTTGCACCTGAGGAAGACATTTTCGCCTAGATAACTTTTGCTAAAAATTCTTTCAAACTCTTTTCTTAATGCACCCCTAAATACTGAGAGCTGCAGAGCTCCACAGGCCCTCTCTGCTTGCAGACCTTGCAGCCACAGAGCTGGAAGCACAGCACAGTGGCCTGACAAGCTGTCCCCCTGCACTGAGAGCCACAACACAGAGAGAGGAAGTGTGCTATATAGCACAATCCCACTGCTATGGCATAGCAATTTGATTCTTTACTGAAATAATGGGTTGAAGTGGCACTAGAGATGTCCCATCACATTCCTGCAGTAGTGACCCCTTCCATTGACTGAAGGAGGAGAAAATCCAGATTTTTTTTTTCCTTTTTCACAAAATTCCGTAATTTTCTACGCATCAGTGAAAAACACAATCCTTCCCTCACTTGTGTGGCAGAAAACTTCGGTGGTTTTCTACACTCATTTTTTGAGAACTGTGGACGATGTTTTTATAGTTGCTAAGAAAACACCTTTAGTAATTAATTACAATATTTTCTTCTAATTTGTCTGTAGCGAATAAGAAAGTGCCATATTCTTCTCTTTTCCTCTGTAAGGTGAATCTGGTCTTCATTCCGTGCAGCCTTTCCCATTTAACCCAAAAGGCTCTGTTAAGTGGCTAAGTCACTGACTCAGTGTATTAATGTGCTCAGTAGCCTAATTTGTGTAAAATATGCACTGGTTGCCATTAAAGTGTCAATCTTTACTCCTTGTAGCAGCTATACTTGGAAGGAAGACTTGTAGGTTCCTCCTTGGACTCAAGGTTGAAGGTATCATAATTGCCATAGGTGGGAATTTTCTGAGGCCTTTGGAAAGGTTTAATGACTAGGCTGTGTGCCTGTATGGAAACACAGACTGGCAAATACTGCCTTCTTCTGCCCTGAAGCCACTGATAAAACCCTGAGAGAGGAACTCAGTCGGTCATTGGAGCTTGAGTGAGATGGAGACTGATATATATATACATATATATATATATATATATATATGTATGATTGAGAAAGCCAAACCACAAATAACCACGTAGCACTGAAATTCCTAGAGACCAGCAGTTCACAAATCAAGAGAACATACCCAGTGAAGAGTGATGAGCTGAAAAGGAGAGCAAAACCGACACGCTGTGAACAAAGAAGTTTCCTGACTGCAGGATTTCAGTGACTCAAGGTCTAAAAGGCTTGGCAGGCTCCAGCAAGGGCCAGCCAGCTGCTCTGGCTGCAGAGCATTTCATGCTGCATACGCATGCAAATTGCAAATAATGCAGGGATGGTGAAGTGCAATACCATAGGGGAGGGGTGGTCAGCAAAGGGGCAGGAACTGGCTGCCCCAGCTCCCCACTTTGAAGGACTAGACGTCCTGTTCTTCTCCTGATTCCAAAACCTGTGGATTTTTCTTTTATGAAATGAAGAGCTGATAGACATCTGCTTGTGCTTTAACCTCTTGTCTGCAGGTCTGATGTTGTGCTGCACTACAGGGTTACAGTCAGCTCAGGGGAGACTTCAGTGGAAGCTGTGAAACACATCAAGTGAGTGAAGAGTTTTAGAAGTAAAGCTCTAACAACCTCTGGTATTAGTGTTCAGAAGCTATTCAACTGCTCAAATCACAGGAGCAGCATATGACCTCTCTCTGACACCAGCATCGGATTAGTGGACAATTTTATGTCCTTGGAGCAGAGCAGAGGTACTCCAGCTCATCAAAGGAAAAATGGGAAAATGAGCTGTCAGTTTGAATAGCCAAGGTTTGTGAAATGGACCAGATCTGGTTTATTTATTGGTTTTTACCTTGTGTGAGATGTTCATTAGCGAGGCAGTGATCTGTTGGTGGTAGCCAGTTCCTCCAGGAAGCTGGTTTGCTGAAATGTAAAACCTATAGAAACAAGGGAACTGCTGGAAACAGCAAGGAACAGACACGACCCAAGCTCAGGGGATGTTGAAAGGTAATCTGGAGAAACAAATAGGCTGTATAGTTTGCTACAACCAAAAATCAGTGGAGTTGGCTGAAGGGGAGGCTGAGAGAAAGGACCTGCCTGCAAGGATTAAATTGGCAGGAGGAGATACGTCAATAAATTAATTTTATTTCTGGCGTTATTACCCTGAGATTTAAATAAAATGGCTGGCCCATATATAGGCAGTTCAAGGGCTCCTTCTCGTGCCTTCTTCCTGAAAAGAGTAAGTTCTGATGGGCCTAGCTCAACATTGCATCTGACATGAAACACTGGAATTCAGGGAGCCTTTAGCCCTTCTAAAAAAAATGTTCATTTTTAAGCCCTTGCACCCCATCTCCTCTTTGTCACCGCAGTGACTAGGTGCTGCTGCCCAGTTCAGGGAGAGGAACAGGAAAGTGTTTTTTTGCTCTCCCATTTCTGAAATAAAAATGGGAATCAGTCAAAGGCAAAGCTTTCAAGGCCTGGTCAGCCCACGTGCTTTCAGCTACAGCAAAGCACAAGAGGCATTTGGATGATGCACTTGGGCTACCATGTCAGGAGGAAAAATTCAAAGTACTCCTCCAAAAACTGTTACAGGAAAAAGGTAACAGAGAGTTAACTGATGCAAACCCATGGGAATTTGGAGTAAAATGGCCACACATTTCCATGTGAGCCCACAAAAAGCAGCAAGTTCTCTCATGCAGCTGTTTCCCTGGGACACCAGGGCTGTGTGCTTACCCCTCCAGTGAGTGTGAAGAAGGCAATGGAGGTTTAGGCTGGTCAGAAAATTGAACAGGGTAGCAAGAAATCAAGTATTAAACTCTTTGCTACTTACTTACTTGAAGTCCAGATGTGGAAGAAAAATCTCCCATAGGACTTTCATTCAGTCTCATGTGTGCTGTCTTTCATGTGTCTTAAATTACACTTCAGTGAGGCTCCTGTGCCCCAGAGCTGTCAGTGTACCACCACCTGCTGGTATCTGTGGAAAATAAATCACTACTTTGAGTGCCAGAATACTGTTTAACTCTTACCTCTTTTCCTCTCTTCATGTCCTACTGTCATCCTCACCCACTCCTGCCTTCACAACTTCTGAGTCAGTTGGCTGATTTCAACCAATCTGGAGAGAGGAGGCAGAATTCTCAAAAATAGTTAAGGCATAGAAATTTGGTGAAAATCAGCAGCTCAGTAGCTGAGAGAAGACTAAATTAGCTGTTGGCCCTTGTGCCAGAGAGAGGCGGATGGGAGCCTGCAGTGCTCCTGCCCAGAAGGGCGGCTTGGTGGTTGTACCTGGCTGCCTTTCTGCAAGGGGTGTTGGGCTGTGGTGGCTGAAGGGATGAGTGGAGAGCTGGTTTGATGCTGCTTTGAACAGCAGGCAGTACAATGGACCTTCAGGAGCAGCTTTTGCTGCCTTGGTGTCACGTTTTCCCACTTGCAGCTGGAGGACTTGATCTCACTCTTCTGCAACATAACTGAATAAAGCCCTGAGAGGAAGCAACAACTGCCTCACCTTTTCCTTGTCTTTCTCCTACTTCTGCTTCATCACTGAGTGTGAAGCACTGCTATTATCCTTCCTTTTTTTCAGCAAGAGAGAAATACCCTTATGCTTTCTTTTTTTTCTATCTCAATGCACTGAAATTAGAGGTGAAAATGGCTGCTACTAGACTTTCTGTCCTAGGCTGAATAGTATAACTTTGATCTTTCCAGTACAGAATGTGCTGTTCTGAATTTTTTCTTCCATGAATGCAGCTGTCATTGAAAGACCTCCTCAATATTTGAGTCCTGTGAGTATTTTTATGGTAAAAGCATTCCCTTGTTTCATAATTTTAATTTTCTTCTCGAAAGAAACATTGATTTTCCATCTAGCTTTCCTTAGAAGCTACCACCCAACCCTAACAAAGAAAAGAAAAAGGAGGAGAAAAACCAAACCCCTGAATATTGACACATTTCAATCATTTTAATTTTTATAAAAAATCCACACAGGCTAACTACACAAGTGATACTGCCTTGCAAGCCTGTATGAGCAGCTAGCTCCTTGGCTAATGCTCATCAAGCTGAGGAAGGAAACAGGCAACACATTGTGAAATGCTGACCCTGCTACTTGTCTCCATGCCATATGGCAGCAGAGGCTGGCATTGTTCTTTGGCACTTGGACCTGGAAGCTTTTTTGCCCAAGCCCACTGCTGTTACAGAAATAGTGCTTCAGCCCGGACCATTAATGTTGTGCATGTGTCAGATGACAATGCTGTAACCTGCAGTAACCTTGTAAACCTGGGCCCAGCACAAACACTCTGAGGATAAACACGTTTCAGCATTTAAGTGTAAAAAAGATTGTTTGATGTGCTTTAATTTACTGGAAGTGAATAGATGGAATTCCACTCTGTTTTCCGTAGGAGAAATTTGGCTGCAAAGAATTCCAGCTCTGTCTAGTTTGGGCCACTGACTTTAATAGGGTGAATTCATCCCATATAGAAATGTTACAAGCCTGCCAATGCTTTTTGTTTACAGTGTTAAATTTTTGATAATGGTATTTTTAACTATTTCTCTTGGCAGCCTGTCTTTAGCCCAATAATCTTTTGAGTCAGATTTTTTTTCCTGTAATCCAGTTTAAATCTCCTCTTTCTTAACTTTAAGTTGGTTTCTCTCTCCATTTCCTGTTTTTCCTGCGGAGCCCTCAGGTTTACAGGCTGAGTCATTCCTACTTGAGGTTTCTATCTGCTCTTTGCTTTGTTTGTTCTGCTAATTTAAGCAGTATGTTTCTCTTTTATTCATGTACAAGAACTTAAAATTTAAGAAACTCTTGTTATCCCCATCATTCCTTTTCCCACTTCATCGTCTATATAACCTGCTATGTAATTCAATCCTTCTCCAGTGGTTTCAGTTGGTTTATATGGAATAACTGTGTAGGGGATGTGAATGATCCAGAGCTTCAAAAGCAAATTCTTGAATATTAATGTCTCTGCTTTTTTATCTCCAGGATGATAAACTGCCAATATCCATGTCTTTGAAATCCTTCCTGCCAGTAGGTTGCCACCACTTCAGCTTGCCATTAGTGATGCTAGTTTGATGACTTCTAGTTTAAATGTTTTCTTGTTTGTTTGCTTAATGCATCTTTTCCCTCTTTCTCCCTCCTTCTTTTGTTTTTGATTACCCTTTTGATCAGCTCATGGATTAATTAGACAAGAATTCTTTTCCTTGCTTTCACCAAACACTCCTTTTTGGAAGTGGAATCCAATAGGTACATAACACCGACATGGGACCATTAGACCACATTCAGAGTTGTGTAACTTATCATGCATCTCTGTGCCCCTTTTTTTCCTGTAAGGTGGGAGGTGGTCTACAAGCCTAATCTGAACCAGTAGACAAAAGTTATTTTGGACCTTAACCCAATTGAGCCAATGATTGCTGTCCTTCACTAATGCTCTTTAACAAAATAGACCCCCAGTCCCTGGTTTGTAATCTCCTGGTGTGCAACAGGTCAGAGCACCCACTTCAATCTCATAATTAAATGAGTGTGTCATTTACAAAGTGTGTCTTTATTACAAAGGGAAGAATAATAATTGAAGTAGTTAAAGCTTTCTGGTTAAAAGCAAACAGACAACCAATGAAACCAATCTTCCTCCTTCGAGATCCACGAAGACCTACACAGCAGAGAACATGGAGATTATTTTTCCCACTCTCAGGTTCCTTTTGCAGTTCCATGCGCAGATCTATGAGCATTTGCCTCATCTTTCTCTGTGGAGGTTCAGGACCAGCCACCCAAAATGTGTTGTTGCTGCCTCGCTGATTGATTGCTGTCTCCTCTGGACAAATATTAGTAATGAATTATCTGCAGCAGGTGTGCTACAAGCACACAGGTTCCTGAGAGCAAAATGATGGTGAACACAGGGTTCAATAAAAGATGCATTCCTCACTGAGTCCCACCACAAAGCTGCCAAAGGGAGAGGACACAGGGTTTAGAACTCATTTAGCTGCAGTCCTGTGCCCACCAATTATGAGCAGCAGGTGACTTCTAATGGAGCACTCTCTAGAAAATTATTCATAGATAAATATAGGGGTTTTTTTAATATTAGCAATGGCTATTCAATTAATGCTTTAATATTATTAATTGTATTAAATGAATATTATAGTTGCTAATGGAACAGAACTAATCCAAGAAATTACTAATACAGCAGCATAGTAGATGGTGGTAGCCATAACACTGCTGCAGTTGGGAAGCAGCTTTATAGCAGCCTTCTACTACTTAAATGGGACCTTACAAGTAAAACAAGGAGGGACATTGAACAAGTTCATGTAGTGATAGGACAAGGGGAAATGGCTATAAAGTGGGTAGGTTTAGATTAGATACTAGAAATAAATTATTTACTGTGAGAATGGTGAGGAGTTTGCCCAGAGAAGTGGTGGATGCCCCATCCCTGGCAGTGTTCAGGGTCAGGTTAGATGGGGCTCTGAGCAACCTGGTCTAGTGGAAGGCTCCCTGCCCATAGCAGGGTGTTTGAAACTAGATGATCTTCGAGGTCCCTTCCAACCCAAACCATTCTATGGTTCTATGGCTTATTCTGCTCATGAGGGTGAACAGCCTGTCTCCTACTTCAGATAGGAAATAAAAAAGCATTTAGGAGTGAAAGATGAAGTTAGTCTTTATCCTTTTAGAGGTTTCAAAGGACCCATTGACTACAAAAGCTGTGCTATCTGTTCAAAAAGGAAGCATGGGCGAAGGCAGAAACTGACTGTCATCCCATCAGAGAGTAAACAGCAAATCCACTGAATAATGGAATGAGGGAACTTTCTCATGTTACCTTAGTATAAGCAGATCAAGCATATTTTTGCTTTTATTTTTTCTGCCTACATCTTTCATACACATTTGTGTCTGTGTTGTCTGCTTTGAATATTATGAATAGATGCATGTTTGTGTTTTTGCTTAGCCTGAGCTGAAGGAAGTGCAGACATCCCTCTCCCTGGCCTGTGATAGGGCCAGCCCCAACCCTAGACAGATGATCCGTCTCTCCTGTGTCTTTCCCACTGCATCCAGCAGTGCAACATTGCAACAGCATCATGGGTGTCCCAGATTAGTAAGGGGTGAAGAACACTAGTGCACAGCTGTGCACCTCTGGGCATGCCCTTCCCAGCCCCAGGGTTCTTGGAGCTGTGGGCTTTGGGGCTCTCTGAACCTGAACCCTAATGGCAGCTGTGGCTGAGCTGCCCAGCTCCATGGGTGGCCCATTTTGCAAGGTTTGTGCTCTATGACTGGTAAGGGATGCTGAGTCAAGCAATGCACCGTGCCAGTATTATTCTCTCCACATCTTTCTAACCTTGGCCTCCCATTTTTCTGGGTACCTCAGCCTCAGACTTGAGGTTTTTGACATCTCATTCTAAGTAAAGTGTGTTTTTGTGGAGATGGCTCTTTACTTAGCTGCTTAATGGAAAATTCTTTTTTGGATACTATTTTTTTAGCTTCCCATTAAAAAACTCTTGCTTGTGTACTACCACATAACAAATTTAGGGATAATTGAAGGTAACAACTTTAAGGCACTGCCTTATATCTCTTTGCAACAGCAGTTTAGTATAAAATATAGCAGAGGATAAAGGAAAGACAAAGATCTGAGGCATCCAGAAGCAGTAATTAACTGTGAAAAGGCTATTTTAGGTAGTGGGGGGAGGAATACATGCTTCATATCTTTGTATATTCACCAAGTCACTAGTGCATGTACAGGCATTTTGCAGAAGCAGGCAGATGGGTGAGTACCTCAAAGTGCTTTATTTGCCTCGCAAGTTGATGACAATGGCAAGTTGTGGCCAGTAACTAGTTAGCCAAAGAGGCTTTGTAAGACTTTTTATTAGTCACTGCTTCTGAGAGACTGAAAAGCTCTTGAATGCTGAAAAGCCAGGTTTTCTTCACATCTGGGCCATGGAAATTAACTGCCTTCCCAAGTAATAAAACTTCTAGTGATAGAGTCAGACAAACAGAAAGAACAGTGATGTGGGGTCCTTTCCTCATGGCTCATTTTCAATCATCCCAGGGACTTCCTCTATTGCTGCCACCTCTGCCAAGTGACTACTGGTCTCTTGGAAACCTCTCTTTGTCATCTTGGAAGTCTCACTCTGTCTGACCCTTGCAGTATGCAAAACATATTCCACCCTTGAAGGCAAGGATTGCCACCTTCTGGAACTGGCTCCTCTTGTGCCTGATGAAGCATCAGGGTGCTGACCAGATGCAGTGGCAATTTCTGTTCTCTCAGACATCCTACCTAGTTCATTGTCCTTACAGATATACCAAGGATTTGTTGACAAAGGGAAAAATCCCAAGTACTGTTGTCACACAAGTTAACAGCTCTTTTACAGGATAACTGTAAATCATTTACAGAAAAGTAAAGAAACCATATTTTATAGTAATCTTTTTCATGTTTAGTTTTGATAATATCTACTGCACATTGAGGACAGAAGCTATAAATTATCTAAATTTAAGATTACAAATAGTTTCAGGGAAAGGGAAGACCTCTGTACATAAAGAGTATAAAATTAGCAAGGGAACTTTCAGCTGATGTATTTTTTTAGTGAGAAGAGTTGTCTCACATGCTGATCTGAATGATAAAGCTGAATTATGAAGCTGCTTGCTTCAGTCACTGAAATGTAGTTCTAAGATATTCATGTGTGTACCTCCTCATAACTGAGATACAAATTCAACAAGACTGAGGTTTCCAAAGCCGTGTGCTTCATGAGAACTTCCTTTGCCTGTTTATTTTTTTTTCTCTTTTTCTTTTTCTCTCTTTCTTTTCGTTAAAGAAATTTTTCAGATTGGGCTCCTCCTGTGTCTCCAGATATAAAGGAGATAGAGATTTATAGTCCTTCCCAGATTCTAAGCGATTTAGAAAAATGTAGGTAAGTGTTTTAGGGATTTTTTTAACCTTCATTCCTCAAAAACTAACTAACTAACTAACTAGCTAAATAAATTAAAAAATAAATAAGAGATCCCCAAAATCCTAGACAAGTGTCATAAGGAAAATAAAGTTTCAGCAGTTTCTCACAGACATGGGCTGACTTTTGTTACTCAGCCACAGCTGATTATTTCTTCATGTGGAAACTGGACAAAATTCTGGTTTTCATGTCATGCTTCACACCTAGATTAACCATAATGGTTTAAGCTGAGTTTAATTTAGTTTCTGGTTTGTTCAGTTTTAAAGAGCTATGAAAACAAAATAGTAAAAGGGGCACAACCCCTGTAGGAAGGAAAACACAACAAGGTCTTGCATTAATAGCTGTAAAATACTACTGCTGACCTCAGTGCTGCTTTAAAAAATTCCCTAAATTTTCAAGTCCATATTTTTAAAAAGTAAATAAGTATAATTATTCTATTCATTGCCCTTACTGCTCCTTTATGAGTAATATACTTATACTTAACCATGTGTATATATTTGTATGCACACATACATGCACACGCGCACACATATAGAACGTGTATTTTATAGATGAATATATAATGTGTTTGTATCCTTACTTGAATAAGTTGGCAAAACTCTTTGGTTAAAAGTTGGAAACTGGCTAGTTCATCCTGGCTACTGATGATCTGGCCTACATAGAACAAATTGCCAGGCGTTGTACCTATGGCACAGACTTGGGTATTGGAAAAGAGAACAGTTTATGTCATTAATACTTGTAAAGTGCCATGACACTTTAAATTAATTCAAACTTTGAACAACTGAGCAGTCACCTCCTTACCTTTTCCAACCATCACTTGGGCTACTTAAGGACCAGTGACACATGCACACAGAGGAAAAACGGTGCTGAGATACAAGCTCCAGCTTCTCAAGTATTCTAGTGGCTTCCTCTAAACTACACACTGTTTTCCTATGATTCTGGCTTGATGCTGAAGTTCCATGAAAGCCAGATGTCTTGGTTCTAATGGAATTTATTCTCACAGGAGGCTCTCAGTGGGTATATACCACCGTGTGCAGTTCTACCCCGCATATATTAAAGTATATAAAAAAATTATGTACTTAATGGTTTATTCTGCTGATGATACACATGTATACTCCAGTAAGAACCTGCTAGAAGGTAAAATTGAGCTGGGGGGAAGCATCCATATAGCGTTTATAAACTATGATGTTGTCTATGTTCGCTAAAAATTCTCAGGAATAAATCTGATATGGAAAGCTTTTGCAATTGCCATAAAGCCATGCACAGGAACACCAACTGAAAAGGAGGACATTGTTACAGTAGATGCTACACAAGACAATAAAAATCTCATCACTGAGTTCTGAAAAAGTCCGAGGTAACAGTAAAATGAAAATTTTGTTAGGTATGTAAGTAGAAGTCTTGGTAGAAGGAGCTGAGGTTTCATCTTAAAATGTAACAATTTTCTCATTATATTTTTCCTCACATACACCTTTTACTAGTCTTTTTCTGCCCCATCCTCCTGTTAGATTTGTCAAGACAAGGTTCTATATTTATAAGATCTGAACTTGAATCTTTTACTAGTTTTTTTCTCATTTTGTTGATGCAGTGTTCTTTAAGGGGCCATAAACCCAGTTATTTTTACATTACTCATAGATTTCATATATATGCTTAGAGACAAAGAGATGTTGGAAGGGTGAGAAGAAAACTTCATTCCAAGTCAGAAATTATATTAGTTCCTACCTGCATGCAAAGGAGAGGAAAATCATTAGGCTGCTAAGACCTAAAAAAAAAAAAAAAGGTGATAAGGTGATTTTTAAGTTAGCACTGGGAAATAATTTGCAAAAGGAGAAATGATCAGTGTGTGCTTATGTACATGCAAACTTGAGTTTGTTCCCAAATTTTCAGAAGACTATCCTTTAATTATAATGAAGACTGCATGATTTATTGCGTTAGGGTGGTACTGTAGAGTAAGGGACAAGTATAAGAGGGATTGAGTGAAAGACTACCTCAATTTTCCTTATTTTTTCTACTTGACTCTACAAGTTTATTCAGATTATCTCAATACAGCTTTTGCTTAGTTCTATCAATGTTTGAATTTTTTAAAGGCATGAGAAAACCACAGTATTACAGGCCCCAGCACATCTCTGGTTCCCATCTCAATAAGTTACACAAGAGTTTCTGTCTCTTCTAGCTTTCTATCAGTGAATGCAGTAATGTTTTAGGAAACTTGGAGATCAGATGTAAAATTCTCTCTCTTCCCCAAACATTTGGCTTTGATGGAGTCCCAGCAGGCTTATGTAAAGATTTTTCACAGTTGCTTTTAGATCTGACAGGGAGTAAGTTCAGTAACTCTAGAGAAAGTGGCTGTTTGCCATGCAAGAATTTAGCATTTAAACTAAATTTAATAACTGCCCAGAATGTGATTCTTATTTCCTGATTTCACTAAGTAATGTAGATGTAAAGATTTTTATCAAGCATACTGGCCACTAGCCTTCAAGGATCTATCAGAAAATCAATTCACCAAGATAAGATTGGCCATGTTCACCCCAGACATGTTCTGCAACATCAGACCTGTAATTAATATACCCCAGGTCTCCTGTAGATTTAATCTCCTCTCCGTCTGTGCCTCGTCTCCACTGATGCTGAAGAAATATTTGACAGTGAATTTCTATTTATAACTTTATACTCCTTTTCTGTTCCAGAGCCATTACCTGCAGGGTTTGTAGTCTGAGTCTATAAGCAAGAACCAAGCAATTGTATCCGAGGCCAGTCTGGCTTTTGATAACCCCATTGCATAATCTCTTCCCTGGCCTTCTCTTGTAAAATTTGCCTCAACACTTAAAACAATTATATTAGATTGAATGTTACAGCTTCTTCATTTGCCTTTTTTTTTTTAACATTTAAAAAAAAAGTATTATCTGTTACATATTCTATGCAATCAAAAGTCTAAGATAGAGAAGGATATACTTTTTAAAAATTTTATTGCCTATAAGGCAGTAGAGACATGGAACCTATCCCACAGATCATTTTTCTGTATGTTTAAAAATGTCATAAAGTCATTTATGCACAGCTCTCAAGAGTATCTGGTTCTAAATGAAGTTTTAATTAGTCATGCACCTTGCTGTATCCTAAATTAGCTCAGGAAAGACACCTGGGTACTATTATGGAAATATAATTATGACACCTAACCAATGTGCAAAACCAGTAAAAAAAAAGCCAATCTCAGCAATATTTTAGAAAATGGCTGCTGAGTGTTCAGGAGGTATGATAAAGTCATCTACATATGTCAGTAGTTATTTAACAACAGAAATAGCATTTCGTAATGTGTTTTGTTCAGGTTATCTCATCAGGAAGGGATGTATTCATGTCAGGCGTTTTGAAAATGAAAATGGTTAATTCATACTCTGACTTGCTTTCTTTAGGCAGAAGAGAAAGAAGAAAAACATAATCAAAATGTGCTAAGAAATAGCTGATGAACACAGGTGATCATGCACTATTTTTACACCCATTAATAGAATACAGAAATAAGAGTATGTTCAATGAAATTGAAAGACAGCACATACCAACAGGCATGAAAAACTATTTTCTTTAGATGTATAATCAGCAATTATTCTGCAAGAGGAGAAAAACCTGGAAAACCTACAAAAACTTTGTAAATAGAATTTGGAAATCCTCTAAAAAAGAGTAGAAAGCTTTTAAGGTGATATCTGAAATTCTCCAAAGAATAATTTTAGTAAAGGTTGGAAGGCACAATATTTCTGTATGCGTCAAGGCATTATTCAATTATCAAATGGTGGTAGGTGGAAGTAAAAGTCACCAGTAAGTCATGACATGACTGGTTCTCGGAAAGTTTTTCTGTCTTTTGTGGCTGTTATGGCCATACCAGTGACAAAATCTGCAGTTTAATTTCCTTATAATCTTTGTAAGACCCACCTGCCTTAAACAAACCAATGGAAACTCAGTGAGACAAGGAATACTTGGTAAGATCATAGTCATACAATTGACTACGTTGTGAAAGAATTTTCCAGGATTCTACAAGAATTGACTATCAAGAGTTTGAATACTATAATTACTGTAGAAGGAAGTACTATATATCTTATCTGAAACTGTATAAAGGGCATTTTATAGATATTATGTGGTGTCATTGAGAGTGTATTCATTACATATTATCTTTGCACATTTTCTTTTCTTCAAACCTAAAAAAAGTATTCTGTAATTGATCCTTTCCACACTGCCATTAGATGTTGATGACAGTTCAGCATTACCTAGGCCTGAATTATTTTGTTCAGGGGATGATCTCTTACCTTTTGCACACTGTTTATTTATTCGTGTTTTCATTTACCTACAAAGGAAGGACTGCAAACTGATTAAGCCACTTGGCACATCATAATTAGAGAACAGGTTTCACTGCTGTTGGATCTGCTGTGCTGTAAAGCACAAGTACAGAATACAGCTGCCTATTAATTGGAAATCCTTGCAGGAAGTCCTCTACACCTGTTCTCTGTAGCATTTACTAGTTTCCAAATTGTTTATAACAGTATTATAAGGAATTGCATTTGATGCTGTAAACCCCTTGGAAACCAACAATTCTGATTGTTCTGGGGATTGCTTTTTCTACCTGTCTGATTTCAGTATAGTTACAACTCATTTTGCATGAGAAGTGACTGTTGGTGCATAAGAGTTTCTGACGAGGATTCTTTGATCTCAGACTTTTATCCCATCTTTTAATCCCATTGTGTCTTAGTTTGTTTTCTTTGTTGGCTTGACAGCAGAATTTGCATGCCTCTCCATAGTTTCTTGAATCAGTGAGATTTCACGCTCTTGGTTCTGTTTGAACAAGCAGCATCCACACAAGATATTTAAACCCAAATTGTTGTTTCAGTAAAGCCATTCCTTTGTAAGATACTTACTAAACTGGCAGTTCTAGCAATGCATAATTAGTGCACCACCTCATTGGCCTCTGCATCACACTTTGCAGAGTGGCAGGTTGGAGTAGATACTGAGAGCATAAGCAACTGATTATTTAATAACTCATTTTGGAGATTGTGGGAAAAGGAAAAGATTCATCATGTGATTGCAGGAGGTAATTGAGGTAAAGAATGTAGAAGGCTCAGCTTACTTCTAATCAAGAGAAATTGTTCCAGGGAGACATAATTGTTTGGGGACATAAAGAAAAATGGTTAAAATTAGGAAAATATTTATTAGAATCCTAGTTATTCTTTTTCTGAAATATTCTACCCCAATAAATGTTGGGGAGAAACACTATAAAGAACCTTTGAGACCATAAAGTGACTTTGTGCCATATAAGTACAGGAATGCTTTGTCTGAAATATAAAAATATTTTCAACACAGCAAACTCACAGTTACCTGTTATTGTTTAGAAAATTGCACAAGTGACTGTGCACATTAGGAGGAGTCAGCTGGAAAGGAGGCTTAGCTAAGAGTGAAGTCAAACAAATTTCCTGTATCTGTGTTTTCTGTGAAAGGTGCTATTCAGAGGGCATTTCCTATGGGAAACCAGACATGGGCCTTAAGAGAGACTGCAGCCTCTCAGGAGGAAGTTATGAAGCAACTTGAGAAAGACAAATGCAGTGAATTACGAGGAGCAGATGGTATTAATCTGAGGAGCCTGAAAGAAATAAACTGTGAAATAGCAGAGATACTGATGAGGTCTTTCCATGTACTGTGATTGTTACTGGGGTCTTCAAAGTCATTAGATACAATTATTTTTTATTTTTTTTTCACCTCATCAGAGGGGGATTTATTCCAGAATCTACTGCCTGGAATGGGGCTCCTTGCGGTTTCTGGACTGGGAGATTCACTAGGGTGCAGGATGTAAGGAAGGCTAATTCAGTTAGCTTAGACTAGTGTGACTGTTTCAGAGGGAAACCTTCGGATCTTAAACTTACAGGCAGACACAGGAAATGGGAAAAAACTGATTCCCAAATTAAGTCATGGGAAAAAATTTTCAGTGAACGGCTGTTTGCTAGTGTCAAGATGTTGGTAGTGAATAGGGAGTTGAATAAATCTGTAGAAGACATGCAATTGTGGGAAGTAAAAATTGTACAGAAATGGGAAATATTCTAATCAGATTTGCATACATATATGTGGGCTGAGAAACAAAACGTCAGAGAAGGTAAAATCAAATAAGTAATGGTTGAGGAGTAGATCCAATATAAATAACATGTCTCCTTATAGAGCAATAGCTGGTGAATTCAGATATTACTCCATGCAGGAAAAATGCAAAATGTCAGAGAAAGCTGAAAAATCCATCTGTGGAGAGGATGCTTGCAGCAACTTCTTGTGGGGAACTCATTAGATGAACAACATGTGATACTATGCAGCAAATGAGAATTGGAAAAGCAATGGGTGATTCTGACAGCTGTTCACATAGAGGTTCTCTGTTAGCAGGAAAGCCTTAGGAGTGAAAAGTCTCAGAAATCATTTTCACTGAATCATAACAGCAGCAAAATATTGATAAACATTGTATTTCTCTATTATATTAATGTGGATGTTTTCCCTAAATGTTCAGCTCTGCTCCTCGTATAACTGTACTTTTGCTGTGCATGACTTTTAATGATTTGTGGGAGTTTCCTTTTTATTTTAAGAGCATAAATTAAGAAGAGAAAGAGGTGTGGCTACTGAGACAATAATGGAATGAATCTGGGAGTGAAAAAATAAAAAAAAGTATAATCTACGAGGTCTACGTTATTCTGAGGTGGGTTCCTAATTCACATGTCATAGGCAAGAAATGTAACAGATGGAGAATGTGCTCAGAAACAGAAATGCAAACTCAGAAGACACTTTTGTAATCTTCATTTTTGGATTTAATATATACAAGTATGAAAGTCCATCAAATGGGGGAAAAATATAAGGAGGCCCTGGCTTCACAGGTACAAGCAAATTTCAGAGGGGTAAGAGAAACCTGTTAGAAAGGCTTCATTGCCTAGGTCAGCTTCTGGAGTGTATACAGTTTGAAAAGATAGATGAAAAAGTGAAATTAGACAGGTAGATTGTAATGCATGATGTGGTAGAAAATGACAGTGTAACAAATGCCAGCATGGACAAAGATTGAATCAAGTTTATATAAGTCAAAAAGGGGTATTTTTTTGGTGCTATTAGGACTGTATTAGGAATCCTCTCAGGGGTCCCAGAGTCTTCACTACTTTTGATGGAAGCTGACAAAAATGGCACAAGTCCTTTCTTTTTCACTTGTCTTGCCATCCTGTTTTTTCCTAGAGCACTTCCCCACGAGCTTTACCGGGAAGTTTCTCACTAGTTACTTCTTTGAGACCATTGGGTATCCTGCTGGCCATAGCAATATTGAACTTTGATAGAATCCCTTGGCTGTCTGCTTGCAAGGTCCATTTCTTGCATTCCTGTCTGTGAGCTTTTCAAAGCAGTCCTTGTCTGCCTGCCACCTGGCACAACAGGATGCTGCCTGTGGCTTTTAGGTGTAAGGATCCCTGGTTGCTCAGAAATGCCTGTAACTTGTGTACGCTCCTACAGAAAATGCTAAATTGGGAGTTTCTGGTCTCCATTCCTGTGTGCAATCCAACAGCGTACCACGAAACCGAGAGGAAAAAAATAATGTGATAATAGGTACTTCCTTGTGGCTTCAGAGATGACTCGCAACCAATGATGTGAACAGCTTAATTTTGTGAGTTTCTGAAACCTTTATCACAAAGCTAAAGATGGTGAAACATTTGAAATGCTGCATCTTGTTCCTTTTAATAAGACTTTCTAAATCATTTTGGTCATATCCAGGCATAAAGGCTTTTCTTCTTTCCTTGAAATTCTACAACTGTTGGTCTGACTGATTTTTCTACTTTGTTCTGTTTTAGTATAATTAAAAAAAACCAAAACCCTATAAAGCTACATTTTTGTGATATCAGCATCTTCTGCCAGAGATTAATAAAATGCATCTGATTGGATTTTGTTGTGCAATTTTACTTTATTAGTGGATTTAAAGCATCGTTTGACCCAACAGCTGTGGGGTTAGGGAAAGGAGGAAATAGAGCCATACTTCTCTTGCTCCAATGGGACTGTAGAGATAGCTTGCTGAGTCAACCAGCAGGATGGTCTGTACTTTAACTAGTCCAACTTGCTTACAGTTGTTATGATCTGATTTATTGAGAGAGGCCTCTGCCTGAGTTAAGGTGCAAATGAGACCATATGCCAAAGTCAGTAGTACAGATTTTATTTAACAGTAAATGTAAGCTAGAGAGAGAGAAATGAATAGGCAATGGGAAAGGGAGAGAGAGAGAGAGAGAGATTAGGCAGATATTCACACCCAAGGATCCCATCGTGTCCCATTGGTCCTCCTTCAGCCTAGTCTTCTCAGTGGTGGGGATCCCAAGGCTGTTCAAACTTTTCACTACTTATACATCTTAGTAAACAAAGGAATTAGTGTTCATTGGCTACACAGTTCTCTCATTCTATTGATTAAACTTTTCCCTTTCTTCCCACGGCAATTAGTTTGCATGCTCAGTCTTTCTCAGTGTTTGGGACAGGCAATTGAGATCTCCTTAGAATAGCCCCACACTCAAGATGCACCACTTCTCTCCAGGCACATGCTGTATCTGCAGGAATAGGGAAGCCTAGTTATTGCAAGGAGAAATCTCTTCAGTTGGGATATTTATTTCCCTGCAGAAGCCTGGCTGCTCTTACTTTCTGTGCTTGCACTCTACTTTTGCAGGAGCAGCAACTCCACAGGTCATGAATTGTCTCTTAGCCCACTGTATGACAGTGAAGTTTGGTTAACTATAAGCTATTTCAAGGTTAGTGAAGACAATTTTTGTCTTCAAGTTTTGTGGGAAGTGGATGATATTGCTCAGAAATTGTAAAATTGTAACTATGGTATCTGAAAGCTGTAGATTTTTAGGTTAATCTCTGTGTGTCTGGTTGCCTTATCTGGACATTTTAATTAAGTTCAAATGCAGATATTAGGTTGGATGTTCTTTTGCCTGGTTATCATCATAAAGTTAACATGAAATGCAGAGGTCTATTAGGAATGTGAAATGCAGCTCCTTCTGAAGTGAATGGGGATATTTCCAGGAGGGACATTTCTTATGTGGAAGTTAAAACTGCCTCTTCTACACACAGCTCAGACAGAAATAATCAGTTTAAGGTGAGTATGTACTGTCATGTGGTCAAGCTTTAGGTGAGAGCAGATTTATACAGAGAAATTGAAAGGAAATGGCAGAAGCTGTCTCTTGCTGCATTCTGTGACAGTAAGTGGCCACAAAATGGAGAGCTGCCAGCTCTAATCTCTGGTCTTTTCTCCACTCTTGGAAAGTGCTCTATCATTTTAGAGAAATCAATTTCCAAGGTACCTTTCTGCATCTTTTAGATATTGATTATTTTTTCCTTTATTACAAAGGATGTACAGAAAAACAGAATTCATATTCTAAGGGATTTAAATGCCTCAGAAAACTGTATTTTGTATAGATGTAGAAGGCTGAAACTTATATATTAGTTGCTAGAAAAAAAGGTATTTTAAAGGTTAAGATGTATAGACATCTTACATCTACAAATACTATAAGATACATCTGTGAGAAAGAACAACGAGGTGAACTTTAGACATAAGGAAAGAAACATAAAGAGGAAAGGAACAGAGTGAAAAGCTGTGGCTGGTGAGAGAAATTTTGACAGAGCATTTAGCTGAGAAGTAGTCTCCCCAAAAAATCATCCTCTGAACGAATAAAACCAGGGCAGACAAATTCGAAATTATGTGCTGATATAACGGCTATAATTGCATTGGTTTTCTCGTTTATTTTCTTGCAGCTCTTGGAGTGGGTTTTGCTAGGGAGCATGAGCTGATTCTGGTAGGGGCAGGGACCCAACATTGTCATCTGCATGTCACTGGCAGTGTTACTCTGCAGCGCAAAAGAGAGCATGGGGATAGGAGGCCCATGAGAGGATGACAATGCTTCCTTCTCTGAGCTGGACAGGGCTCCATGGTTCTGACTACAAGCAATGCAGACAGAGGGAAAAGTCAGCATTGAGAAAGGAGCTACAGGAGTGGAGATATCCACAGGTCCCTGCACCAGTTGCAGAGACATTCTCAGAGTCCCTAGGCAGCTCATCTGAAAGATTCCTGGCCAGCTTTCTTCAGTGTGTTGGTCACACAGCATTCGGGAAGCCTCTGTCCTGCTCCTGTAGGAGCACTCGAGGTGTCCTGGCAGTGTCAGCAAGCAGTGGTGGGAAAAAGACAGTGTTCAGGAGTGCTGCTTTCCTTGGAGCAGGTCTTGGTTTTCAAAGCGAGAGCAGAGAGGCAGCTACAGCCCCTGCCAGCAGCGCTGCACAGCACAGCCAGCAACCTCTCTCTGCAAGTTCCTCAGCCCTTGCCAGCTGTTTGTCACAGATCTGGCAGCTGGCTTTGTGCCTGCCCTCCCCAGCCTGCCTCCAGCCAGCTGGCCCTGCCAAGGACAAGGAGCTGGGAGGAAGAGGGTGGCTGGGAGCAGAGCAGTGGACATGTCCCACAATGGGCAGAAATGGAAGGATGGTCAGGAGGCAGCAGGGGGTCTTGAGCAGAGTCTGTGCAAAAAGAATGACAAAAACAATATGAAAAAATAAGGCAAGAATGAGAGTATTGCAATATAGGTTTTTCTCCATTTATTTTTGTCGTTGCTGGTGAGTAAAACTTTTTGTGTTTGTGGAGGAAGGAGTTGGAGATCTCTAAGACAGCTCTCTACAGAGGGATTTGTGCATGGGGCTAATGTGGACAAGGGACTGTCATCTGCTGGAATGTTTTATGCACAGTAGGAATGACAATAAGTCACGTCTTCTGAAAATAATTTTGGAGAAGGAGATCTAATTCATGCGCTTGGGTACTGTGATGCAATGCCACTCAGTGTGGTATCTGAGCACATTTCAACTGTCTTCAGCTTCTGGGACTGAGACATTCACAAATAAAGTGAGACAAGTGGAAGTTGGGGAGGGTTTGCTAGGAAAGACTTTCCAAAATTAGTTTCTTCCCCTGACTCACAGCTCACCCCACCCCTGTGCATTTAGGGTTTTCACTCTAAATTTAAACACGCACCAGAGAAAAAAAGCAATGCGATCTTGGGGTCAAAGGGTGAGCTCTGCCTGTTGCAACATCTGTTCTTGCTTGCACAGGGACTTTACATGGGTGTAAGGAAGAGAAATCAAAAGAAGCACTTTAAAAATGATCATGAAATTCTGGAGAAAATAATTTCTTGTTCCTGCCAATTCTCCCCTCCCTCTGCCCTTGCTCTTTTGGAAATTCTCAGTCACATTTTTGACTGACATGTAAGAAGTGGATTTGAGGAGACTGTGACTAAATGCAAATTGGCAAAAGAGGGAAAAAGAGATTTTAGCAAAAGAAAAAGTGTTCCCATTTTTAATAGAAAAAAAAAATCAAGCTTCCCTCTTCAGAGGATTTCATGATGCATCCAACTGAGGAGATGGCATATGGTTTACATAATGAGTTGCAGCTTTATTAATATGGAAAGAAAAATAAATGAACCAGATGCATTTTTTTGTGGCTCTAGGTGGAGTTAGGCCTGATACTAGGCTCTATGATTTTCATGCTAAGCCTGTGTCTTGACACCCAACCCCCTGAACTCTCTGCCCAGGTGCTGGACTGACATAACAGGGAAACCTTCTATACTAACATCACCAGCTCATTCACTGATTACTGAATTTCAGAGTGCAGTTTAGCCCAAAACAGTGAATTCTAGAGCAAAGGCAGAGCTGGTCTGCAAGATAGTTGAGAAACCCATGACCTTGTCTCTGGAAAGCTAAGATTAATGAAGAGAGAAATTCAGCACAGTAGCCAGTGTTTAGATGGCAAAATAGAGAGTTATCTGCAATGTGATTGCCTGGAGAAAATTTGGCAAATGCCTAGGTGATATGACAGTCGCTGTCAGGTGTCTTGACATCCAACACTTTCCTGTTATAAGGCTGGTTAAAGGGCAGGACACAGCTATACAGTTCTTGTTCATAGAAAGAGATGCAAGACAAGATGGCTTTACCACCTTTTCAGGTATTAAAAACCTGTGTTCTTAATCCAGAATCGAATTGTTTTTGCTACCTAAATTCATGTTGCATCTTCACTTTCCATCATAATCTCATACTTTGCTATTGACTTCACTGGGATTAGAGTGACCTGTTTAAAGGTTTGTTTTCACTACAAATTTCTGCTTTGCTTTTGAAGTGGATCACCTTCACATGCAGACATGCAAGAGCTTTATCCCAAGTACTTGGTGTTTTAATTCACTGTCTCAGTTTTGTCTATGAGCAGAATATTTCTCTTTTGCCAGATCAACCCCTCTCTGCATTAATCTTATGATTGTTACTATCTTTTTTTCGCAACTGAAGAATTTAGTTCATTAAAAAGAAATTCCAGTGAGACTATCTGGCAGTTACCTCCAACACAGCTGAATAGGAAAGAAAAGAGTAGGATAAGCCAATCGTACCTCATTTGTTGACTGTTTGATGTCATCAAACTATGTTGTGCACATCCACTGTTCACACAGTTTGTTACAGTATTCCCCAGCCAAACCTCTCACTGTCCTTTCTGAATGCCAGCCTTTGCAGTTTTATGGCTTGGCTTTTCAGTGTTCAAACATTATGCTAAAAACATCCATCCAGCAAAGTCAGAAATAGCAATGCATCAATTTCCTCAGTTTTGCCTCACAAAAGTCTGCAGAGTGCATTAACAAAGTGTGTGCCATATTTCCATTTAGTATGGTCCAAATAATGTTTGCTCCATTACCTCCTCTGGAAGAAATCAGTAGCATAATTCAAATAACACTAAATATGTGTGGAAAGAAATGAAAACAGTTGCATATATTTTCATGTAAGTGAATACTGCACTTGCTAATGGTAACAAATCCCTTCTCATACGGTGTTTTCAGTGAAGTTTCACAGCTTCATGTCTCTGCTGAGGGCCTATCTGAAAAGCCACAGACTGTGAGGTTTCAGTAGAGGTAGACTGAGTCATTTGTACTGAACAACCCAAGTAGTTACAACTGGAGATACTTCTACACAGAGAACAGCAGATTTTGAGGGGTTCACGCGATCATAGAATATCTTGAGTTGGAAGGGACCCATAAGGCTCATTGAGTCCAACTTCCTGATCTGTAGCAGGAAGACTAAACCATATAACTAAAAGCATCATCCAGGCGTTCCTTTAACTGTCACTGTTGCTGTGACCACTTCCTTGGGGAGTCTGCCCTTAGTGACTGACCACCCTCTTAGTGAAGAACCTTTTCCTGATGTCCAGTCTGTACTTCCTCTGATTCAGCTTCATTCCACCTCCTCATGTTCTATTTCTCGTCACCACGGAGAGGAGATCAGCACCTGCCCCTCCTCTGCCCCTCCTTGAGAAAGCTGTAGACTGTGGTGAGGTCACTGCTCAGCAATGAGGTCACCCCCCAGCCTTCTCTCATCCCAGCTGAACCGACCAAGTGATGTCAGCTGCTCCTCGTCAGTCTTGCCCTCAAAGCCTTTCCCTATCTTGGTCACCCCTCCCCTGGAGACACTGATAGTTTGATGCCCTTCTTATACTGTGGCACTCAAAATGACACACGGTTCTCAAGGTGAGGCCACACCAGTGAGGAGCAGAGCTGCACAATCACCTCCCTCGAGCAGCTGGCATTGCTGTGTTTGATGCACCCAGGGATATAGTTTACCCTTCTGGCTGCCGAGCTTGGTTTGCCAGTTTTCAGACTGGTATTGGCTGCTGTGTTACCATGGTCTATGCAGTTTTCAAAGGAAATTTTTTTCTTGTTGAGGTGCCCTGTAGCAAAAGCAAGGTAGGAAACAAAAAATGCATCACTGAAGAGTT
The DNA here is from genome assembly GCA_013390045.1 of Picathartes gymnocephalus. Lineage (NCBI taxonomy): Eukaryota > Metazoa > Chordata > Aves > Passeriformes > Picathartidae > Picathartes > Picathartes gymnocephalus. Next base: position 31,072 of record WEKY01063652.1, read on the forward strand.
GTTTCTGCATCCTCAAATGCAAGGCTAAAACACAAGAGTGTAATTTCCTGATGCCATGTATTTTTAATAATCATGAATCAGTAGGCATAACTAGGAAGAAGCCAAACACACATATCTGTGCAAACGCACACAGCCACAGACACAAATCTCATCTCTAATGGTGCATTATCACAAGGAAGAGAGGAAGTGGCACTGGGGAAGCCCACCTGTTTGTAATGCTGAAGGTGGGAAGGGGGCTTGTACCTGCTGTCATCATGCTGCTCTCTGCAAGGCCTGTGTTCTCAACACAGCCACACTCATCTCAGCTGCCAGCTTGTGTGTTTGGCTGCTCAAATACACAGGACCGGAGCCCTCGCCTTCGTGTGTGCTGAGATGGAGAACGAAATGTTTTTGTGCCTTTTCCTTGCACCTCCTGAGACATCCACATCACGGGCAGCAGAGGGGAGTGTACAGCATTTTCCTTTTGAGCATCTTCTCAGTGGCTATAAAGCTGTTTTCTTTTCTGTTATGATTTATTTTCTTCTTCTTGAGAAACTGTCCATCTCCAGGTCACTGTTCTGGTTTAATCTTCACTTGCCTGCACTGCCAAGATAAGCTCCATATCAGAATGGATCACCATAAATCTTGTATTTTAAACATATTGACAAAAGTAGAAAAGAGTTGGGCTATCTGAAGCATCAGAGAGATCTTGCAATCTCTTTTTCCTTTGGGATAAGAGTAGGCAATTACTTGATCCCAATGTGTAGTCTTCTCCTTGCTTGATCCGCTCATCTCTGTCTATTGTGCTATAACAATCTCTTTGTGAAGAAACCTTGAGATGTGAAGAGAGATAGTAAATATGTTCCATGGTTCACTGCTGCCCCTCAAATGATTTCTATAACTTAGATAAAGTGGTGTGATTATCCTTTCCCTGTAACTCACCCAAGTCCCTGATAGCTGTGTTTATCCAGGATGCAAAACGGCTGAAGTATATGACTGTCAGTGTCTTAATTAATGCAGGGTAAAACATGGAGAAATGGAATGAAGAGATGGAATTTTGGAATGTTGATATTGCAATCTTTCTCACTTGAAATATTTCTTTAATATTAAACAGAGACAACAAATTTGAATTTTTATTGATCTTTCTCTATAAAAGCAGCCTGTTTAATTTCTCAATTCACAAAACTAATCTTGGAGTCAAATTTAAAATTGGGAAGACCAATGTTTGAAACTGAAAAGTGCTTTCCGGTAAGAGTGTCTAAAAATTAATTCTGCTACTGGTATATTCATTCAGTTGTTTACCATGCTGTTCAGTACCAGGTGTGGATGCATACACTAATGCAGGACTATGAGTTTCTAGGGCTTTGAGAGCTTTCTCCCAAGGAGAGCTACTGAAAAATTGCCCCAGTCTGCTCCTAAATAGAAATTCTTGCTGGGTGGACCTTTTAAAAAGTCTTTGGGTGCTATAAATAAAAAAACAGCTTTCACCAACTGAACGCTGATTTGATTTTAGCAAAATCTTAGTTCACCACAGGAATATTTCCTATGCAGAAAACTGGAAAAGTTGGAAAGTTTCATCAGCTGTATGTTGGTGGGATTTTCAGTATTTTCCACCTACTTTTTAAATCTGCAATGCTCCGTCCTGTGTGACCTTTTGCTGTGATTAACAATCAAAAGTAAATTGATAATCTGAAATGAAAGGACAAAAGGACAGCTGACAGAGCCCGAGACATGAGTTAGAAAAGGGTGCGATGGGTAAATATTCAAACGGCAGATTTTGTGTTGGTGCAGCAGAAGAAAGTGAAATCTATGTATGACACCTTGCAGATGCCACACAGAGGAGTAATTCACGCCTGAGCTCTGTGGGCTGCCTGCAAGCTTTGAAGCCAGAGCTGACCTGAAGCCCAAGGCTGACATGGCTGCTGCAATGGCTGAGCGAGTTCCAGCTTGACCTCAGGTGTCAACGGCACAGAGAGCAGCACTGAGAAATGCACCAAGACAGCTCTTTTAGTACCATTCTCGTCAATATGGTCAGGCCTAAAGGGCTGATCTCACAAGAGTTTTCTGTGGGTGGACCCCCTGAAGCACCTCTCAGTGCTGTGGGTAGAAGTCAAGAACCTCTTCGGGTGCGGTTTGGGGTTTGAACCGCCCTGAGAATCAAGCAAGGAAATGTACAGACTTGGGACTTGTGTGTTGGTTTGTGTGGTCTGAACATCATGTGAACTGTCACTTGCACAAGCTGTAGTTCTCCCCAAAGCTTCCCTTAATTCCCTTTGTCACACCCTCTGAGCTCCTCCCTGGGTGTCGTGGGCATAGTTTTTGGTAAAGAATGTTTGTTTTATCTCTCCAGTTCTGCTACTAAAAGTTTTGATTTTTTGTCTATAAAATGTATTTAATTTTCCCATGACCCCCAAATAAGTTGGTTCCATTTTAGTCATTTACTGTAGCTGTCACAGGATGTCTTTTATATTGAAGTAACCTCTATGTGTCTCCAGTTTCAAATTCAAGTAGAACCTGGATACTCGAGGTCCCCCCTGAGCTTCCTCTCTTCCAGGCCAAACAACGCCAGCTCCCTCTGCTGCTCCTCATAGGAGCCCTAGACCCTTCACCAGCTTTGTTGCTCAATGACTATTGCTCTTGTCTGGCACCCTTTCTCTTCTAGGAGCTTGCAGGACCACAGAGCAGCTCCCCTGTGAATTCAGCAAGCACTTTCCTTGGCATCCTTATTACAAAATGTGGAAGTACCACCTCTTACTCCTAGCACAGTAGAGACTTCACTTTGACAAATCAGAAACAGAACAATATTTTCTTTGAGAACTGTGCTGCCAGTTCAGGGACTTCAGAGGTTTGAGAGAAAGAAGTCGTACATGATAAAATACTAAGCCTGAGAGCATCCTGCACTTCTGCTACATGTAATGGGAAGGATCCTCCCCATTTGCTTACTCAAAAAACTTCCCTGTGCAGAAAGAATATTTTTATCGGCATTTTTATCTGCAGGTGTTGGAAGTGGTTCACATATATTATATCACTTCTGTCATGTAGTGATTCAATCTGTGGCTGAATCTATGACCAAATATTGAGATATAATGAGCAACGTAATACGGAAAATATGTTTGAGCCATTAAATAAAAGTGAGAACTGGATCTCACAGTGTAAGTCTGTGTTCTGTGTTTGCCTAGAGCAAACAAGCAGAAAAGGGAAAGCATTCATGTGGAATGTGAATGAAAATAATTCAGCAAGGGTTACTGTAAATACTGTAGAAAATCTCTGGTGAAAGTGGATTAAATTCCTATTACAGAGAAATTCTAAGTGCTGAAACACAAAGATATGAAATAAAGAGAAGCAATAAAATTGTTTGGCTTAATAGTATTGCATATATGTTAAGGAAAGAAGTATGTCTGTATTTTGTACCCGAAGTACCTTCAACACTTTTTAGGGAAGATATAGAAAATATTTGGAGTCTTCTTTCAGGGGTGGCAAAAATTCTTTGCAAATTAGACTATGCAGGTTCTTTCAAGCAGAAAAGCACGTAAGTTATTTTTCAAGAATGGGTAGACATCTGTTTGTTTCCAGGTTCCACAAAGCCAATATACTGGATTTTTAATATTCCATGTATTTCTTTTTCTACTACATGTGTATAAAGATTCCTATATATTTAATATGCCCAAATATCCATGGGGAATTCCAATATTAAGAAAATAATGCATGTTTTATTCTTAATAGTTTAACAAAAACTGTAAAAACTCCCTTTTGACTACAAAAAAATTCCTCTATGTGTTGTTGTTGTTGCTGAGGTGGTGGTGGTGTTTTTTTTGGTTTTTGTGGGTTTGGTTGGTTTTTTGGGGGTTTTTTTGGGTTTTTTTGAAACCATTAAGTTTATTACAGTACCTTAACTATTTCATGTTCACAAAGGAACTGGTTTACAGTCCAATACCTGGTTTTGATAGGGAAATATTAGACTTAACTAGAATTACTAGATTCCTTCTTTGAAGTCTTACAGATGCTGATTGCTGCATAGGCCTGGAGATGTTCTTTATTTTTAAGAGTAAAGAAGCACTTCATTATGGAAGGATTCCAGCTGCATTTTGGTAGTGTTTTTTGTCTATCTGCTCCCTGTTATGGCCAACAAACCGTGAAAATCCATCTAACTGATGTAACATGAGATGCAGAGTACTTCCAAAGGATGTTCAAATGCTACTTAGTGAGATGCATGTTCTGCATCCCAGGCCACTGGTGTGAGTAAGTCATGGTGACCACAGCATCTGCTATCTGAGAGAAAAATGTGGCAGCAATCAAATCTTGTATGTAATTTTATTTTCTTAATCCTGAAAATAGTGAACCCTTCTCTGTACACTTTTTCTTCTTTGCTTATTTTCTCTGTGTTCATCTACATGTAATTTAAAAGTAAAAACATATGACTTACAGCCTAACTCTGTCAATTTACTCAGCTGTACCTATTTAATCAATTTAAATTGGAAGAAGAGTTTACCAACTTTCAAAAATAAATCCAGGATCAGTGCAGAGTGTTGTACAAATAAAGGTCTAGTTTTATTTTTGCTTAAAAAAAAAAAAAAAAAATTGTGAGGAGAAAATTTTACTAAAAACAAAGAAAGAAAGTATAGGGAACATGGTGGTTCTTTACTTGGATTCTTCGTCTTCTAAGGCCAGAACAAAATTAACAAGCCCTGAAACAAAACTGAGAGTTTATATTAATGGCTTCTGGCAAACTGTCAACTGATATTAACTTTATCATTCAACACAATGTCAGTTAGAAAAGGCTTCAGGATAGGGCATTTGAATGTTAGAATTCTGATTAACAGATTAAATGAATTCCACTTTATCTTTCAGCCCGGTACTGTGGACTAGGACACCTGACTTACTAATCTTATCTGACTTTAGGGTAAGTATCACTGACTGCAGTTTGGACTCAGACCTTCATAAGACGGCTGAAGACAGCATGGCAGATAGATTAGCTGCTGTTTTCTAGCAACTATTTTGTTATTTTGGCTTTTGCTGGCCAGTTTATATCTCATTAATGCTAATACTGGAATAGGCTCATGATACTCAATCCTAATTTATGTTTCATGTGGACTGAATTTTCTTGGGAGCAGAGGTTGTTAAATATTTATATTATGTCAGCATTTAATGTCATTAAACTCCGTGGACCTGTCTTGCTATGTGTTTTAAAAATATTTAGTTCATGCAATCCTTCTCCTAAGGTGCTACTGCATTTTATCAACAGCAGAAAGCAATATGCTTTCCAGTCCTTGGCAATGACTTGCTTGATAGCATATACTCAGTCCCATTTTTGAATCTGAAAATTTTAGAGTTTGCCAAAATACCCGCAAGTTTTGTTAATGTCATTGTTAAGCAGGCATTGTTTCATAGCTAAGGTTGCAAGATTTGCAGTTTTCTCAGGGATTTATTTTTTTACAACAGCCACTTCCAAATTTCAGATCCCTTAGGATTTCAGATGCACTTAGAATTCAGATGCAAAGCAGAGGCTTTCAGGAAGGTGTGTGAACAGCTGGGTGCAAAAAAAGCAAACGACCATTTTCACAATCAGTTTTGGCTTATGCTTGGAACAGCAGCATGGAAATAATAATACAAGGAAATGTATAAAACTATTCTGAGGTCAAAGAATCATTCACAAATATCCTTTCTTTAGATAGATGAGATTATTCCTAACAGCTACATTTCTGTAAAGAATTGCCACAGCATTGAGACAGGTACTATTGTGGTGAGATATCTGGAAGAGAATATTCATCTTGGTATGAATGAGGATGAGATTCCTCATACCATCTTAAACTGTCTCTATTTGAGTTAGTCATCCTGAACTCTTTATAAACAAAAGGGAGAAACAAGCATTTCAAACCACCAGATATCTATTTTAAGTTTTTGCTTTGGAACAAGAGGAACTGTGGTCTTGAAGCTCTTGTTTATCTCTGTCAGTAAAGGGAACTGAGGACAACTATCTCTGCTGTGGATGTGGCCTCCGAGTTGTGCAGAGTCACATCTGATCTTTTTGCCCCATTGTCTATTCCCAAGGACAAAGAGGTCACAGTATATTCTTTCCATTCAACTTCTGTTTCTTGATTGATCTGCTGCTAAAAACAGATGTTTGAAGATATTAAACAGATATTTCCCACTATTCAGATTTATCTCTTGCGTGTCTGGTAAATGAGATTTGCATTTTCATCAGTGACAAAAACTGGTTTTGCTGCTTGCTGTAAATCTTCTCTAATATGTGCCTGAAATGCTGGTCCTTTTTAAGGTTATTTCTTCCCCACCCTTTTTAAGAAGGGTAGAATGTGCTGGTGAGGCCATGATAATTGATTAACACCTGTTATCAGGATGCTTACTTTATTCCTGTTAACTCTCTTGCCAGCTTATCACATAACTTGGAAGGAGTCACATTGTGCTCTTTTCACCTTTAGCCCATTCTGCATTAAAAAATAATTGTTATGCTTCCCCCCAGAAACATATATTTCTCCTCAGCTATGTTCCAGTCCTGTAAAACACTGAAATGCCTTTTAAACATTTTTGCCTATTCAGAAAATTATTGCAAAACTGTGCTTCTGCAGCACCTCCTACCTAAGACTGCCAGAGCAGTCTTGAGAGAAAAGGAAATATCATACTTGAAAGACAGACAATACAGGGAAATGCTTAATGAATGGGCAGAGCTCGCACAGCAGCACCATCATGCTATATCCACATTCCACATGAGGCTCTTTATTTTTGGTGTCCACTCCTGTGCTTTAACCACATCAGCCCATAGGAGCACATTCTTCTCTCTCTTCTGAGAACTGATTTATCACCATCAGTATGGTTTATTACACAGCCTCATGCTGAAAATCTTTGCTGCTCTAATGGCTGATAGAATTCTGGCATCGTGGTGAGTTCCTGCTCATTTACTCCCTGGATATCAGGTACACTGCTGATGTGAGAATGAGCTTCCTGGGAAGTCTCTCTTAATACAGAAATGTGAGAATCAAAGAATTCAATTCTGCTGGGATTTTTCCCATTAATCATGGTTCTTACTGGTTTCACCATTTGGAAAACCCTTTGTTTCCTTCATCTAAATTTTTATTGCATCCCAAGCTTTACAGGGAAATATAATTTTTTTTTAATAAAAAACCAGAAAGCAAAGAACCAAGCAATAACTCTGAACTACTGCCTGCGTAGAACAATTTCTTCACACAGTGACACAGAGCCAGTCTGCTTTAAAAATGTGTACATCTTCAGGTCTATTAAGTATAATTTGTCTTAATACAGGCAATAATCAACACTGCATATATCTGTGAGGGCTGTGTAGGCAAGGGACCCCACATATCTTTTGAGAAGATTTCTGTAGTCTCATGAATTTATTTAGGGGCTTGGAAGGGGTATTTAATTCACTACAAGAATTGCTTGCCTGTGCAAGCAAGACTTAATTCATAAGCAGCCTGGTATTGTGGAGTATTTTACAGTTCTTATGTTGAAGGTGCCCCTGTGCTGCTAAGTGACACGGTAATGTAAAGGATGATTCTTGGAGGCTGTGTGTGAGTGGAAATCATAAATGTAGCTTCAGTCCATATAACCATGCCTGAGCCAGCTGAAAATAGGTTATTTTGGGTAAGGTTGTCCCATGCCTGCCCCAGACTGAAAGATGAGGGAGCACAAAGGAAAATGGCAATGGCTTTTCCTTCTCTGCTATTTAAAAGGATACCTCTGTAAAAAAAAAAAAAAGTGAGTTAAATTCATCTTCTGGGAAACTGAGATAAAACTGTTCAGATCTAGACAGTATTTCTTCCATTAAATCTATATTATAGGATACTACTTCAGATTGCACTTTAAAATGTTTTTTCTGTGTTCAGAGATGTCTTTGGGCTTTGGGGACAGCCCCCATTATCTTTCTCCCTCAGCAGCTGCTTTCTCTGGGAAAAAAGAAACTGGCCATGACCTCAGTTGTTACATGGGAGGCAGGCCCATTCCCATCTTATCTGGGAAGGGACTTAGGAAAAAATCCTGAAAGACACATTGCAACGTACATCATAAATCAGAAGGAAAGTGTGTGGTTCTTGACCTTGCAAGCAGAGTCCTGTGTAACCAGGTAATATCCATGGTCAGAAGGAAGGATTTGCAGTTTTTTATTATAGTAAAGCTGGATCCTCTGGTAGCCAGTCTTTTCAAAAGAAGAGAATCCATCTCCATCTGGAGATCTTTTACACGTGATGAGTCTCCTGTAGGAGATTTTTTTTGCTGAGCATTTCTTTAAAATAACTTTCTTTTCTTTCCCAGCTTTCAACTGAGCTCTCTGTGGCTTTCACTTTGGTTCTGCCTCAGCCCAGATATGCTGAACATCTTGCTCACATTAGGTTGCCCTTTAAAGGAGTGGGAAAGTGTTGAGAGTGAGTTGAGAAATAGTTAGGAGAAAGAATTTAATGAGGGAGGCTTGCAAGTAGAAGGCTGCAACCTTGTAAAGGGTCAAGGTCTTTCTGGGGCAGAAGTGTTTGAGAGTGGTTTTCTCTGGATGAGGGCTGCATTCCTCTTTCCACTAGAATCACTGGAGCCCCATTGCCTCTGGACAGTAACATCAACGTTTACCTGATTGTGAGCAAGCTTAGTTCTCCACACAACATTTCTGTGTAACAGTTTCTGGGTTTTGTTAATAAGGCAAACCTTTTATATGAAATAACCATGTTCAGAAATGTAAACCTCACATTACTTCTAAAGAGAAGAAAAAAAAAAAAAGAGTGAATTGGGCTTATATTAAATATAGACTGGTACAGGATTTAGTATAGATTGCTAATATCCCCTCAAATTTATCCTTATTTCATGAACCATCAGGTCAAAACCTGAAAGAATGAGCAGCCACAATGGAGATTACATCCTGAAGTGACAGTCAAGAAGTGACAGAGAGTCATTCCCAATATTCTAATTTGTGGGAACCCCATTACCTGATGCAGAATATCATATGTAGGCATATTAGTAGTTTATTTCATTTTCTGCATTAGTCATGTTTGTCGAGCACTACCACTGCTGGAAATGTGCAAACTTCCCAATGTTCAGAACTTCTACATACAATGGTATGTGTGGCATGCAAATTAGAAATGTAAAGAACAAAAGTCAACAAAGGTGTGTGCACTTTTCCCAATTTTTTGTGTTCCACCCAAACTTTTGTGCTTTCCCCAGGATGTCCCTCCCTCTCCAAATTACATGTGTATGTTCCTTGTGCCCTGCTCAATAGCGGTGAAAGTTGCTACTTCTTGACTATTTGAGGGCAGACAAAGGAGCATCTGCTGTTAAGTTGTGGCTTCTTTTTTTTTTTTTTTTTAAATGCCTGCTGATAGTGTTGATACAAATACTTTGATCTTTAAGCAGTTTGACTTCATGGAAGAGATTCTGACCGTGTGGATGTCTAAGTAACTTCCATCAGCTCATAAATCTAAATAATTTTCAAACTCTCCTACTGGTTTTATGATCTCCTAAATTATACAATCTGAAGTATTTTTCAACTGTTCCACATTACTGGCTGAGTCTTTGGAGATGGTGAAAGATGAGTCTATAGTGTCCTGTTTCTGTGGCAGGAAGGGCACAAGCAGCATTTGTAGGCCTGGGCAGATGAGGATGGTTTTCACCTGCTTTGTTCTTTTGCAGATGTTTGTCATGCTTAGCATCCATTATGCTTTTATGCCTTTATTAAAAACCTCCTCTCCAAACAGCATAAATTTTGTAGCCTACTTGATCTTTCATTGATGTTACAAAGGTCTTATCATGCCAGATATGAATAAAGGACAGATACTTGAAGAGTATTTTTGTAATAACTTCTGCAGTTTAAAAGAGGCTTATTGTTACCATTGGAATGTAATAAAATCCTCTTTTGAACATTTTCGATGAAGGGTGAACTCTTTCCTTGCCTGAGTCTGTGCAGTACCCACCCAGGCATGAGATTCTGTTCAGTCTTCCTCAAACTGCTCTTGACATTTAAAAAGTGCTCTGGATTAAGGACTCCCTCACATCTCAGATCAGCACCATACAGACACAACTCTGGGCTTCCTTTCTCTGATAAAATTGCTATATGAAAAGATGTTTCTCCCAGACTTGTGAGATTTCTGAAAATTTGTGATTTGTAGAAGAAATTCCACTTTGCCAGAAATATCCAGATTAAACAGAGGAGGAGGGAGAGGAGGAAGACCTTCATACTGACCTCTCCTCCACTTCAGAGTTCCATGTTTGACACTGACTACTGACTCCTTTTGGTCTCATTCAGACCAAATGAGAGTTTTGACCAGATTTTCTCTGTAGAATGGCTCCAAGTAGGGTTATTTCATTGCCTTGAATATCAGCAGTTTAAAATTGCTGAGGCATCTGTCAGAGAACAGTAACTATCACTGCTTTCCTCTTACCCAAGTCCTGCATGGCCAGCAATGGCACTTTGCAGCTGGAAGGAAACAAAGAGCCATTACTTTCAGTGCACGCTCCTGATCAGGTTATATATTGATAGTTTGTGCTAGGAAGAAGGGTTTATGAGTGCCTCTGGCAACTGGTGGTTTGAGCTGTGCACCTATAAATTCCAAGTTGGCAATATCAAACAAAAATTATTCTCTGGCTATAGCCTGGGGTAACAGAGAGTGGGAAAAGCCAAGCTGCCCTACTAATCTATAACCACAGAAATTACCTCCACTCCAAAACAAACACTACATAAATTTTTTAAAGCTGGTCAACACAGTATATATAATAAAGTGTCAGTAGTGTAATTCAAACCAATCTTAGAAATTGTGATATATTGCATTTGGTCTTTTATACAGTTCTGTATCAGAGTTAACTAAGAACAAATGTTGACAGACATTTTTGAAGCTCATTCTGCCTAATGAATATTATCACCAAACTATGCTACTTTGATGACGATACTTGCTGATTAATTACCAGACAACACCTACACAATAATGCAAATACACTAATTGTAAATAATTCTTTTCTCATTTAAAATGTCATAAACATTTGTGAATCTAAATAGAATTATTCTGTTGCTCACAATGCTACAGCTGAGAGAAGCCTCTAATGTTAGAGATTTGGCAGCAGTTGCATTTGAAAAGTGATAAACCCATTATGTGTTTGGAATATATCCCTCCATCTGTTGACAAAGTAAAATTATAAAAAACACTGGACTGAAGTCAAATGTTTTTAATAACCAGTTTTCTTCCCCCAACAATAAAATAAACACAGTCTAACCAATAAAATGTACAACAGTTTACACAGGATAATTTTTTACAGTTTCATGGGAGATTTTGAAATTTTCTCTGTGGAATTTCTCAGGTATTTCAGGCAGGTGTTTGTGCTATCTGTAAGGCCCAGCTAAATTATTTAGCAAATTACTTCTGCTTTCTCTGTAACTCTTTGCTACATCTGTGCTCCATAGCTAAGGAACAGAAATTGGGATACTGTTAGAGCTGTATGCTTCATTAGCCAATTGAGCTTAAAATGCAGATACAATATACAGAAAATATATGATATTTTCAGACTTCTCATTAGGACATAATGCTGTGTTTTCATTTTTGTCCTTTGATAAGCCTCCTGTCCTTAGATCAGAGACCTGTTGGAACATGCTGAGGCTTCTCTCCTGTCCAATTTTCCCTTCCTCTGCCCAGATCACAGGTCTGGCTGTGGACCTCTGCTGTGGACACTGTACTGCCCAATGTGTTAAGACCTTCACTTAGTTTTGAATTATCAGAAATTACACAAGCTAAGGACACATCTCTGGGCCCAAGCATGGTCCTCAAACACCAGGGAATTTTTCTGACTATTATTGGTATCTAGGATCCACTTCTTCACCTGATCTCCAGACCTTATTCTTGCTTGCTCACCTTTTACAGAGGACTGCTGAACTCTTTGAATACCTTCAACAGGATTTTGGTGAATTTAGCACTTATTCTACAGCCCTCATCTTGTGGTTTGAATTTGCTGTATCCCATGTAAGGAATTCTTTTTTGTAGGCAGGTTGGTATGGAATCACCATTGATTTAAATCAGGATACAATAAAATGCAAATCCATTTATTTGTTTACAACATACACAAATAGAAATCACAGTTACAGGCACTTAGGATCACAGGAGACAGAAAATCATGCTGAAACTACTGTCACCAAGATCCAAGCAGAAAACCCCCTCTCCCTGTTTTTATTTGACTTGAAGTACATGCTTCCTGGATGTATTTCTTTGCACACAACCAGTGCCCCGGGGACAACCCATTCTCAGCAGAACATGCCAGGTTTTGTAGCTTCTCCCACTCCTGAGGTCCTTTGTAGTCTTCCTCCCTTCCACTTTCTCCCTTCCTATGCATTATCCCCTTCAACATTATTCTGGAGGTACATGTAACAGAGCTCTGAGAGGTGATGGTTGGACAGTGTGACTAAGCTGTAATATATCCAAATAACTCAAGTAGTCAAGAATGAAGACAGTGGGGTAAAAAAAAAAAAAAAAGGAAAGAAGATATCTCTTTCTACTTCCTGACACACTTTACCTGACAGGTGGAAGAAGAAGCTGTACCTGGAGGGCAGGGAGAGTCCAAATGGAATGGTTTATAACACCTTAACATTTCTAGATATGAGATATTTCCTTCTGAAATACACCCCAGGCTGTATTTGCTACAGGTGGAGAGAAATAAGTATATATTACCAGAGAAAGATTTTTCTCATTAAACATCTTAGACACATAAGTCAGGTATCTCAATAGTTCAAATGGCTCCCTCTCCACGAGTGCCTGTTTACATATTTTCATTTGCAATAAAGGTACCCTGGGGTGGCCTGTACTGATTTTATATCTGATCTTGGACAGCTGAAGCATTGAGTGAAACATATCCTGGATTTAGTGGGTGCATTTCCATGCAGGGCAGGTCTCAGCCAATGGACTTGAAACCCACTTGTGTATTTGTAAATTGTTCAAAGACACAAACTCACCCCAAGAAGAATCAGTTCATTTGGGGACACACTAGACAGGAATCACCAAGCTCTGAGTTTCAGTCTTCAGGAGGTGTTTTTACAAGCTGTTACACTTCAAATGCTAATGATTATATGATTTAATTCAGGGGGGTGACACCGGATTTTTATTAGAAATTCAGAATTCAGCCTACTTGCCTCCTCTGCTGGAAGACACAGAGGAAACTATGTTAAATTAAGTATCAAGTGTGATATACAGATAAATATTGCCATGAAGTGTGTTCCTCTGGAATTTAACCAGGCTTGTAAGCCAGTGTAGCACTGTAAACTAGATTTAGTAGTGGTAAAGTCAAATCAAAATGTCTCCCTTTTGTATCTAAATACCTGTCAGTCTTCTTTTGCATAAGATCTGTGTGACCATAATTTTTTGAAACATATGAAACAAGTTTAAATTTTCAAGAAACATTTTCTTACAACTATCTTGTAAGCAAGTGTAATTTTCTACCATAAATAGCACTGAGCTTAAGTGTCTTGTGTAATAAGTGTCTTGAGTCCCCTTAGCCTTCGCATTCTCAGTTACACATTGATTTTTGGTGTAGTGGATAGATAAGGAAAAGTGAACTTGTTTGTGAAATCAAGGAATGCATCTGGTCCTACCTTAAGTCAGATATGGGCTTTCTGAGAAGCATTTAGCCTAACATTACCAAGTGTCACTTTCTACTTATCAGCTGGAACCGACATGAAGGTGGGCTCTCCAGACCCACTTCACGATTACAGTGACTGGGTTCTGAAGATAGAGTTCAGTCAAGTGATTCACTCATGCTGTTATGACAGTTGAATTCTTATTTTTTCCCCTGATCTCACAGCAGTCTCCCTAGATAAGGCTTTGAAAGACAGAGGTAATAGGGTGCTTGTCAGCAACATGGCTCTACTTGTTAGGAAGCTGGCGGCACTTGTGTTACTCAGATAATGGTGGTGCTGCTCCCAATTTCTTCATCTGGATATTCCTACTTAATGGAACAGGATGTTGAACAGCAGTCATTTGTATGATTTCTTCAGGCCAACTTGATGTCTTTCCTTTGAGAAGAGGACAATATGGTGCTTTTATCAAAGCCTTGGAAAGCCATGCCAAGGGATGAGTTGTCCATTCTTATTATCCCATGAGAAAATAGCATTGTTGAAGCACCTCACTGGGTGCTTGCACTTCTCCATGTTAGTTTTCTGTCTCATATGACTCAGTTGCTGCTCAGCTCAAGCCCAGTTGGCACATCTAGCATTACCAGGGAAGTCTCTTGAAAATCAGAGGTATATAAACTACCCACCAGCTACCTGACAATCCAAGTTTGCTGACTTAAGAGTTTGTTCCTCTTAATTGTCTATCACCCTGAAAACAATTTTTAAAAATCCTACAAAAAAGCTTTCTTGAAAATTTTGCAGTATTTGATAACCCCTCCACTTCTATGATAAAATCAGCAAGATTGCACAGGGTTTTTCTAGGCTACTGCCAATCATGAAGGTAGATTTAGTGATCTTACAACATTTGAGTGAACTTGTCTAAAAAAAGTGGCTTATATTTGTGCCATTTACACTTACTTGTTTAATAAAATTTTTTATACGATGAACATCTTTGAAGCTGTGGGTGTATGACTAACAAAAATAGGGGCCATGAACTGAACTATTTTTAACAGTGCATGTGGTTTGCCAAATCTAGACCACTTACTAAAATAGAAAAATAATTTTACGTGGTTTTATTTTTGTTTCTGAAGTTTGCGTTACACCTATTAGGTACAATTCAATATAGTCTCTCTAGTAACAGACATTTTGAACAATAATAACCTTAGGATGTAGTATAGCTTATTTGCTTCCATTTTGCTGAATTATATAATAGATATATTATAAAAATAAGATTACAAAAAATGTGCAAATAGAAAGAAAGATAGAATTTCAAATGAGCTTGAGGTTAAAAGTTTTTTCACCAAAAACGTGGTTTTGGGCTAAAACTGGCTGTTGTCATTGGTTGAATACTGTTGGAGAATACAGAACTGTGAGGATCCTATGTTTGATATACTTTGCACATTTAGATGTAGTTTGCCCATACCAACTTAGACCTAAGTGATTGAAGAATTGTCAATAGAGCACAAATGGATAAGTGGTAGTGGGTAAAAAATAATTACTAATGAGACCTGGGGTTTTGTCTGTTGTTGTTCAAAACCTTATTTAGCTGTTGTCTGTACATAAAGAATAGGTATTTGTATAAAATCTCCCTTAAGTTCCAGAGTCTTCTCAGAAATGACTTTACACGTCAAAATTACTTTTTCTTTTACAATGTTTTTCCATGCTTAGAGGAGATCCATTTTATCACAGAAAATACTACTTACTACACTTATTACCACATTTTGTTGGACTTTCTTTAAGATTGTATGAGATGCACTTCAAAATCCAAGCTTTTCTTAAAATCTCTTCTCTCCAAATGTCAAAAAGCATTGAGATCAATATTAGAGTGAAAAATTTAAGGTGAAACATTCTAAAGTTCACTGAGAAGAGAATGTTAGACAAGAGCAACCACAGTGCCTCCTAAACCAGTCTTGCAAATGAGTTATTTTAGGCTGCAAAAGAATTGTATGCATTTGCTAATTATTGTCTGTTGCCAACTGTGTGTTACTCTGGACAATCCCCGAACATATGCAAAAGATTTGCAGTCAGTATACATCGTCACTGACACTTAGGATACTCATTAAACTGGAAGATATATTCTTTTTTTTTTTTTGAATAAAAATTCCTCTGTCTAAAATGTTTCTGTATATTCAGCTGTTGTGACATTTATGATTGCCTTTTATGTCTTCATGGTTTCCTTCCCAATAATAGATTTTCCAGTCAACTACTATATACTTTTCTGTGAGTTTCATTAAAGAACTATGCTAGCTACCTGCCTGTAAATCTGTGAAAACTGTTTTGTATCAATTACTGAAATACATGGTTGAAATGCCAGCCTGCGCTAGAACACACAAAACTGCCTTAGTCCAGCAAGGTCTGGCTGCAAATGAAGGTTTAGGTGGACTGTAGGTGTTGTCCCTCTCCCGCCCCTGGCAGCTCCATGAAATGTCCAGTGCACAAGGAACACAGTTTTTAACATGAAAAGTCCCCATCATACACTCAAAAGTGCTGTTCCCTTCCTGCCTTGAGTGAGAATATGGCTCCCTCAGAGGAGGGATTTGAAGGCCAGCCTCCTCTTCCCCTACTTTGTCATGCTATTGGCTTGATGTGTATGGGATTAATAACCAGATAAAACTGACGGAGCAGGGAGGGTTTCAGCAGTAACTCAGGACTCTCCTGCCTCAGCCCCCACGCACAAGGGCCATTGGTGCCATCGGTGCCATCGGTGCCACACCTCAGCAGGGAGCAGCTGGCGCCTCTCCCACACCAGCAGCAGAACGGTGCGATGACTCCAGCCAGGAACGCCTGCCCAGCCCAGCCCAGCCCAGCCAGGATCACGCCTCTGTGTCCTCCAGCCTCCCCTGCAGGCCGGGGGAGCACAGGTGTAACCCAGCACCTCGTCTGGCCCGGCGGCACCTCCGCTCCTGGGGATCTGCAGTGTGGTTCCACCTGGAACTTGGGGTGGGGAGGCTGAGACAGCAAGGGGAGTCCTCCTCATTTTCACCTGGAAACTGAGCATGTTTGGGATGCAAACATGTAACATATTTGTAACATATTTGTCATTGTTTTCAGGGATTCCAGCCCATCTGATATAAAAAACAGTTTCATTAATCAGTCAAGGTAAGTCACATCCATTGGCAAATTATCCACACCAGAGAAGGATATAAGTGGTTCAACTCCAGGACAAACTGAGTCCATTCTGTCCACTGGTTGGTGGCATTTTGGTCTTCTGAAATGAGCTGAGGACTCTTTGTAGAAATTTCTCTAGCTTGGGATGTTACACAAGGCACAGAAATTACCTGAGGGACTTTAGGGGTGGAACTATATTATTCTAGAAGTTCCTAATGAAAATACTATATGTTGTCACCTATCCCTCCATGAAAATTATAAATTAAATAATTGGGACTACTTAATTTCTGTGTGCTTGAGATTAAATTTTCTGCTAATATAAGATGTCTCAAGGCAGTGTATTCTTTAATTTACCTCAGAGTTTAAAGAGTATGTATGAGGTATCTTTTGAGTTATTGATTTTTGCTTTTTTTTTATTTTTAGTTAAACTGATAAAAACCACAAAATCTTTGCCAATATAGTAAAAGGAAAAATGAATCAAATTATGACAGGTTTCATTGTGACCGTATCCCATGGAAAATAGTAGTTTAAAAGTAATTTATGGATTAATTAAAATAATGAGATTATTTATTATCACAATAATTTGTGAAAGAGAGATAGACTTGATGGTTTTGATGAGTTTTCAAATGTGTAAAAGGAATAACAATGATTTCATGAAAGACATCCAGCTAACACTGGATACTTTTGATGAAGAATTAAGAGTCACTTCCATGTCAGTATCTCAACACATAGTTGTTTCCAGCGTCCAAAATGTGGTTGTTCACCATAGAGGGACCCATAAACCAAGTCAGTTACTGGGCAGATTTTCATCTATGTAAACCCTTACGTAAACTAATTATATGGCCACAGCTTATAAACTTTATAAGAAAGCAATCACCAGACTTGTTTGTCTTGTCGGTTTCAGATATTGAAACTTAACTGTAGATGTTGCAAAATTAATCACTAGACTAGGGAGTCTATAAACTGCACTGTATTGCATAGACATATAAATGTCCAGTACTTTTTTCCTTCCATGCAGTTTTAGTTTGCAAGTAACATACACACACACACACACACACACACACACCCACACCCACAAACACCCCAAACCCAAAATAAAACCAGTCCACAGCCAAGCCCTTGAAAATTGTAAACACAAACTGCAGCTTTAAGTATCCAAATGAAATATTCATCTGTACTAAACATCTTGTATCAGGAGGTGGTTCTCCTGCTGTTGTCATAAGTCAGCCCTTCGTTCCTTCTGTCTACTTCAAATGCTTTTATCCCTGGGAGCACGAGGCTTGCTTCATCCTGCTTGCTTGTCAGCAGGGTTGATGCACTGCATTATAAAAAGCATTCGCCACAATTGCTGCTCACAGGTGGCACTTTTAGCTCTACAAGTATAACCTGCAAGATTATCTATCAACATAATCATTATTTATCCAAAACTTTCCCAGTAAATTGAGCCTAATTAGTCTTTCCTTGGGGTAAATATGCAGAAACCTTTCTTTTATTATTGCTCATGCAGAGAAAGCAGCATTCTCCTCAACAGTGGTAGGATCTGGATGAAGAATATGCCTCATAGCTGTTGGATCATTTCTCCTGGAAGGCAATGACTTGTAGTCCAGTGCTTAACCGAGGATGAACTGGCAGAAAGGCACGCAATAACTGTGCTTTATTTACATTGTAGGCATATTTTAGTTGCACAGTTGTATCCTAAAAGCTGCATCTCCCTTAGCTGAGATTCGTTGCATTTAACTGGTTTGGCCAAAGCTGCTTCTTGTTCCACAAGCAGCTCTCAGAGACTCCCTGGGATCAGCAGCTCTTATTTCTAGAGAGAAAAAAGGCAAGATTTACTGTGTGACAGAAATGGGCGGCTGAATCTTTGGAAAATACTTGTGACATAAACTGGAGATCTGTGTATATTGTCTTTTTACTCTAAGAGGTCCTGAAATAGATGGGTGTACACTAATGAAATTAACACAAATCAACATATAAAACAAAGAAATTTAAATATCTTGGCACTAATTATTATTATTATTATTAGTAGTAGTAGTAGTAGTAGTAGTAACATTAAATTATTATTATTATTGGTAGTGGTAGTAGTAGTAGTAGTAGTAGTAGTAGTAGTAGTAACATTAAATTATTATTATTATTGGCTTTTTAATGAGTCTGACTTATTTGGGTACCCCTGCCTGTGAGACTGTTTTTTATTCTTGTAACCCATGGCAAATTTCTCATGTAAAGTTTTGTGTGGGCACAAAGGCTTCTAATTTGTGACTAGATTGTATTTAACACCATGTTATTATTAATTAAAATAACAGCAATACCCAGTTTTTTGTTTAATTGCAATGGTGCATTTTTAAATCAATTTGTTGAATAAAATACAAAATTAGCAGTGACACTTGTATAATGTTGGAATGGAGGTTGTGACATATCAGTAAACTATTTCACATGACACTATTAACATACCAGTCCTCTCCTGTCCTCTCCCCGTATCTCCTACAGCTTCAAAACAATCAAGTTAGGTTGCTAAACTTTCAAAAGCTGATAGATATAAATAGATATCTGCTAAAATGTATACTATATTCTAATCAGCTTCTCAAATATTGACTTTGATTCATTTTGATAATTATTTAAAGAACAATCCTTCTAAATTTAAAGGAAATTAGTAGGGCAACAAATTGAAATGTTGGTTGCTATTCTGCTATCAAGAATTAGAAAACTTCTGGGAGTTTTCTAATTATTAGGAAAGTATTTTTCTTACCACTGCTACCTTAAATTAGACATCTGACATATAGATATACATACATCTCCACTTACTTTCTGTAATGTTTGTAGGGTCCTCAGCATTTCCAAAAAGAATTTATCCCACCTGTTTTGTTATGCTGTGCAGGTAGTGTAGATATCTAACTTTCAATGCCCAAAACAAGATAAAATTTATTCCATGTTATCAGATACTGAGAGATCTCCAAAATTTTTCTCATCAGATCTTTGCTCTCTGTGAGCTCTATTACATAAGATTATTTCCTGCTCACGAGGATCCTAAATATCGCTTAAAGGCTTTGATTTTTCTTCTTTTTTACTTCTGTTGAACAAAGTAACTTTAGTAACTTCCTTCATGACAATGATAAGAGTTGCAGAGGTCACTCTGTAACCTGTAGGGTTTTTTTCCTGAGACCCAAGCAAAAACAACCACCCAGAAGTGCATAGTTTTTGGCATATAATTAGCACATAAGTAAGAATTTCTCAAAAATAATTGTTTGTTCATAATGATAATGGGAGTGCTTTGAAAAAAGTTTCATTGTAATGAAAAACAATCACTGAATTCTTTGCATATTTTATTTTTCTTTTTGATTTCCAACTCACACACATCTGGCATATTTTACATCTTTGCAATAAAACATGGTTACAATAGCTTAAGGAATTTATATATCCAAAATATTTCACCATGATCTCAAGATGAAATGAACTTGTCTTCCAGATGTTCAATAGTCTCCCAATTCTAAGCTACAAACTCAAGATATTGCTTACAGACAGGTGATGAATAACTTAATCATTACATTAATCCCCATGATTTCCAAACCTTATAAATACAAACAACAATGAAGAAGGAAATTCAGGGCTAAACTTACTAATACAAGGTGGATAACAAATAAGTAATCACATCAATAAATAATGATATGTTCCTGGTGCAAAGTGCCAATACAAAGAATCCATTATCTTTTTAAATAAATGACTGCAAGTGAGTGTAAATTCTGAGAAAATTACATTCCTGTTACATGCCTCATAGCCCTACCGACACAATATGTACATCTATGACAATACGGTCACCAAATATACAAAGAAGAAACATGAATTAAAGTGTATATACCCCTGGGTGTGTAATTTGATCAGTACAATGTGCAGAAAATTATTCTGATAGTTATCATTACAGTATTGTAAAAGATGAAGTGCCTTAGTTTGAGTGGCTTCAGGTGAGATTTTCAGAAGAACTGAAAAGAACAACCTCAGTCACCTTCGAAATAAAGCTAAGGCTGTCAAATAAACCAAGATCCTCAGATTAAAAATAAGGGGAAAAACATCAGTGAGGGCTCTCTTGCCCATGGTTTATATCCCAAATGTTAATAATTCAGAAGTATAGCACTTTGTATTGGGAATCATTAAGCATTACAAAGCATTAAACTGAACTTCCCTCTTTGCTCTCTTTCTGTCTAGTCTTTGAATTTAAAAGGGAGAAAATTAATTTCTATTGTATAAAGTATAAATATGGCAAATGATGGCTTTTTATCCAAATGCTTCGTGAGCAGAACTCCACTTAAGAGGGGTAAACTTTAGATCCAAAAGGTGAAAAATGTGTTGGTGAAAATGTCAGAATTACTGTTTGCTCCCAAATTCAACCCTTTAACACAAGCTGTACCCTTAGGCGGATCTCCAGTCTGATTTGTGTGAATGCACCTGTTCCTTCCAGACATCAGGTTTAAAGTACATGCAAGTTGTAACTCCACAATAAAATTAAGAAACAGTTTTGTTCTTTATACAAGGTTTTACTTTTACAAAAGTATCCCTTTAAAGTTAAGATGTGCATCTGATGTACAAAGTATCAAACATATTTTTTTTAATCTCAGCTTGAAAAGAGGCTGGAGATGGGATGCATGTTAGGTTCAAAGCCTAAACATTGAAATAACTGGACACAAGGTTCACCAGAATTTTCAAAAGTCTCTTGTGGCGCATCCTACTACCTTTTTCTCAATAAACAAAGATATATGAAATAATTACCAAAACATTTCCTAATTCATATAATTTACATGATAGAAGCTTGCTTTTCAGCAGCTGGTGTTCAGTTGTGAAAAAACACACAAAGTAAAATGGTTGCTGACTACAATGTACAGCTATTGCTGGGTGTAATGGAATGTACAACGGAGGTCAATGCAGACGTGGTTTTCCACCAGAGACTACACCTTTCTTTGCAGCACTTGTGCTCTCAGCTTTACCTGGGCTTTCAGTTCTTCACTGCACTTCAGTATCTGTTCTGATGTTCATAATGCCACCGGTTAAAATCTATATTAAAAGCTACGATGCTGCCAGAAGCCATGCCAGTAATCAGAGTTCTGAAAAAGGTATCAAAGATGCTGATGTTAATTCTCTTTTGCCTTCTTGAGCTATGGTTTTTCATAGACAGAAAAACACTAAAAGAACAAGGCACTTTTTGCAATACTGAAGTTCTTAAGCTTGGTTGAAAATCAGAAATATATCTCAAACTTTTGCAATTGGTTTTAAGGCATTTAATAGATGCTACCTCACTCTGATCCAATCCGACTATTCCTTTGTTCTTCAGTTAATGCAATTTTAGTCATATTTTGCTAGCTGAGTGTCTGGCTTACTAACTTCAATGAAATAAGACCTCACCTTAATGGTAAATGCTTGCATTATGAGACTCAAGTATCAGAAGAAGTGCTGAATCAGATAAATGAACAGGAAAACAATTGGAGTAATTTTTTTCCTTACACATCCTGTTAACAACTCCATACCATAAACTTAAAGTTCATGGATATATATTCTCTCTGGAATTTTAGTATTTACATACAAATATGAATGACAAATTCACCTCTGATCATGAGACAGATCCATAGCTCTTATGCCAGCATCACAGCCAGGGTAAATATAGAGCTGCTTGAAGTCACAGGCCTGCCATACTTCCACTACACCATTGTCTCCTCCTGTCACCAAGTTCTGTCCATCACTGCTCAGGAGGATGGCCTTCAGGAGAAAAAGAAAAATCCCAAGCACACAGTTAGCTATTATGGAAATTGATCAATATTAAAAAATTGAATTGACTTAAAAGCATTTCTTATGTTCTGCCCACTTTAAAAAATTTGAAGCAAAATGCTCCCTTTCTTCTTTCCCCCTAGACCAAAAACAAACCAACCAATTTTGTATCACCAAATTTTAAAAACAATTGTGTGGTATTAAACATGATAGATAACAAAAATGCTGTTTGACTGAATCTGCCAATACTTGAGTTCAGCACATTTCCACATACCATAATTTGTTCTAAAATACTCAGTGCTATCATTACCACCTAAAGCAGAGCAGAGATCTGCATTCCTAATGCTGCTTCAAGTGCTAGGGATAGAGCAGAGCCCTGAAGGCATGACTTCATGTCTTGGCTAATAAATGAAGAATGAGGACTTTTCAGAGCATTTTGTTTCAAAGACATATTTCCCACTGAAATTTAATTCCAAACAAAAGTTCTGGGAATATTGTGGGCTCATAAACTATTTGTTCTTATTTATTCTGGAAAAGCTCAAGTGCATTTTCATATTTGGAGATGGTGGATGATTAAAGGATTTGAATGGCTTAACCAGGAGGCAGAAATTTTACATATATGATTTCTCTAAACCATATAGCAAATAATTCAATTTATTTTAATAAATAAAGGCAACACACAACAAATGCTTGTTTGCATTTAGATTTACCCTGGTTGAATCATTGATCTCCATCTGAGCTAAGAGTTTGCCATTAATGCTGAAATTGCTGAACCGTCCTCGTTCATAGTAGATGATGCAGTGACCTTCACTAGATACTGAAATTAAGCGAGGGTACAGGCAGTTTTCTGTTCCTTCCAGGGCTCTCAGCAAGTCTCCAGTAATTGTGTGTACTAGGCAAGGACCTTCTGCATATGAAAACATAATATATCATACATTTGCTGTTTATACAAACAATATAGTCTGTGCATGAAGGTGATGCATAATACACATTTATATCACATTAGTGCTGCATAGATATAAGAAACTGCAATGTTTACTTAAAGAATTGAGAAAGCAGAAAATGAAATGAATGAGCTAGCATGTTAAGAAAATAAAAACAATATGCCCAGAAGTGTATTATCTACTTAGACTAGTAGGAGTTTTCCTTGATCTATCTTCTAAAACACTCTTTCCTCTTCCCAAATATTCAGAAGCTTCACTCTTAGTGATTTTCTCCAACAACATGGACTCTCTTTAGCCTGCCCATTCACATTAAACAGATGTGGCCCTATCAGTGTCTAGTGGGAGCAACCCCCATAGGGCATGTAATCATATTACTGCATATTTCTCCTATAGACAATGGCAGTTCCTGTAGATCCTCTCCCCCAATGAACATGTGATATGCACAGATTTCAGTCCTGATTTGTTTCAGCAATGGGAGTCATGTGAAAGCCAACGGAGTTACAAAGATACTTGGACTATAAGAGATTTTAGGTGATGATACAATGACTCCATTTGCTCCAGAGGTATTTTAATATAAAATTTTAATAGCTTATTACACTCATGAAAGAAACAAACAGCTATGAAATCTACAATACACATTTTAAGATGGAAAATTAATCTTATTTACATTTCAAGAGCAATGAGAAAAGTTTTTTTGAAAGTGAGATGTGTATTCCTACAAAGAAAAAGGGTCTCTTCTCTGATAAATATAATGAGTCACAGGAAATTCTAAATGCTTTCTTTTATGAATCACAGGATAATCCTGGACAGCACAGTAATCTCTTCCTTATACAACTCGTTCATGACCCTGAAAATAAATTCATATTGGCAGACTCAGCCACCTCATGTTAAGTCCTTCTAACTGTTTTGAAACTCACACAGCAGCTGGGTTTGCCCAGGTAGAATGAATCAGCATCTGTGCATTTATCTGTGAGCCCTCTGATACAGGCTTTTATCTGTGTTTGCATAAAGTCTTATGCAGAGGAACCACAAGTTTGGCTGCATCCATGGGATACCACTGCAATGGAAATAATTTATTTTCTCAAATAGTCAAGTTTCAGCTTTGGAAATACTGAAGCGCTAGGATATTACAAAAAGTGATGCCTTCACCTTTAGAATAACCTTGTTAGATTTTTCAAAAAAAATACCTTCATAGCTGAATGGTCATGGGCACAAAAAGGCACATGTGATTTAAGATGCCACTGTAAGGACATACAGACTGACCACTGTTTTTTGTGTTTTCTGTGTAAGAACGTGGAAACATCAACCTGATGCACAAGATTTTCCTCAGAGGAGTCCTATATGTGTTGTCTTCCTGCTCAGTACGTTGTCAAGTGCTGCATGTGTCATCACAGTGCCACAGCCAGCTCCAGAGGAACAGCTGCCCACCAGGAAGCACAGGCTGAGCTCAGACTGCATGGCAGGGCAATGCAGCACTGCCATGAGATGAAATCTAAGAAGCAGGAAAGGAACTGAAAAGAACAGATCTGAAGAAAAAGCTTTTAAAAAGGCATCTCTTGGAAAATAGCAATTTAAAAAAATATTATTTCCTCTCCACATTTTTTACACGGACTAGAGTTTCAAAAGGAGGAACATGTGAAGACTACCTCAAGAGACAGACTGGGCCTCCAGTCTTTATAATTTCTCTTTATCAATTATAAACATTCTCAGTTTGATTTAAAAGTCTTTGGTTCTCCATCAGCTTCTACCTCTAAAAATGTGTAAGTCACCAAAGCAGCAAATACTTAATGAATCAGAAGATAACTGAGTACGGATTCCATCTATATTAAGAAGAGGAAATTTGCAAAAAGATAGTTGGAAAGGGTGGACTATTATGGCAACCGAAGTGTATGAAGCTGCCTTAAAGGGTAAGAAATATCAGTGCTTCAAGAAAAAAGATTTAGCTGCAGCATCACTGTAATTTTTTTCACAAATGTCTTGACTTTGCCTATGACTGTTACGTAGTATACCATTACAAGAGTTAATGACCCATTAGGATATCCTGTTAAACATGGCTTTAGTCAAAAGTTTCACACTCAGCTTTAAAAATAAATGTTGAGCTCCAAGGCAGTATAAAAAGCAATAACCCAGGAGCTCTGAGCAAAAGCCAGCAGAGCAAGGATCACATCCTCCTTACCTCAGAAGCAGCAAACTTAAAAATATTTAGAAAGATATCCATGGGGATGACTAAGATATCACTATAGATAGAGAAATCAAGTCACTGGATGTGGATGTAGGAGCAGAGTGGAAATGAGATAGGAAGACATAAGGAAGAAGGAAATATGAGGGTGATGCAAAGAAAGAAGAATGGAGAAGAGATGATGTAGCACAAAATAAACTAAGAGAAAAGATGGAGAGGAAGAGGCAAATAGGAAAGGAAAAGTGAAAAAAACATGCAGTTTGACACGTTAAGAAGCTGAATGAGAGAGGGCAGTGAGGCAAGAAAAGTGGACATGGAATTAAGGAGAAGTAGGGGAAGATGGGCAGAAGCAGTGGAATGGAATAAATCAAGGAGAAACAGAATGAGGAAGGATGAAGCAAACATTCATTGAGGCCGGTGCTTTATTTACATTGATTACCAGTTATACAGGGTATTGCTGCAGGCTTGGAAAAGTATTTTGAACACTGGTGTTAGTGAATAAATGTTGGGTGCTCTGGATTCCATAGACAAATAACAGGGAGAGCCTGCAACTGCTCATAATTTGGAAAGCATTGCAAAAAACCCCTACCGGATAAAATGCTGCACACTGTTCCAAAGGAAACTGTTCCTGCTTCCCTGGAAAGAGAGGTCAATCCTACAAAGTACCATTCAGTTAAGATCAAGGTGGAGAATCTGGAGCTGGCCCTCCCTGAAATACATGTCTCTGTCAACTGATTTCTTCAAAATCACTACATGACATTAGAATTATTGTATACATTTTTATAAAATACTCTTCCAGATCTGGGCGGAAGACCTGCATAGAGTGATGGTTGGAAGGAATGATCAACTTTAATTTGGGTCTAAACTTGTAAGTGCAGATAGTAAGTAATAATTTTCAGTGAAAATTGCTTCAGATTCCCCCAGAATTACAACACGTCTTAGGGATAATTACAGTATACATGGCTTGATGGAAGTCTGAGAAATACCACTAAAAAAAGACTAAAAATGTTAAGACTTAAATCATAAAAACATTTCTGACCTTTAGCACCACTGATAACAAGTCCCAGCTCTGCACAGACTGACACGCAGACGACTTCATGGTCATGACCAGTTAGAACAGCACGAGGAGCTGGATAATCACCTGTTAAAAAAAAAAAAAAAAAAAAAAAAAAAAAAAAAAAAAAAAAAAAAGGAATAAAAGCNAAAAAAAAAAAAAGAGAAAAAAAGAAAAAGAAAACAACAGAGAATGCCAAATCAGATGTGATTTATCAACAAAAGAACTTTGCTGTAATTTCTTGAAATCATTAAGCATGAGGGAAGTGCAATATGATTTAATATCTCATAGTTAGGATACCGAGGAAAATATATGAACCAAAACCATGACTTCGCAGTGCATTAATTAATTAATTAAAAGAACACAAAGTGTGGTGCTACTGAAAGCAGCTGTAATGTAAAGGTCTGCTATAGAACATATATGTCTCTAGACTTATGCTATGAACCTAAATAATTTAGGATGTTTCTTTAATAATGATTATAACTTGTTTCATCAAACTGGGAGTAGGAAAACAAGAGAAGAAGAACAACATCATACTACAAATGTACTACTGCTGCATAGATAATACTGATTCAGAGACACATGGAATGGTCACAAATTAAAATATGCCTGAAAATGGTTATAGGTATATATAATTATACATATATTCAAGACTGAAAAATATTTTATTTCGGTTTCAAACAAGTGGGAATTTATGGAATGTTTACATGACAAACAGCAACATTTCTATTGTTTTTAATAATAACAGATGCTGACAACCTAATTGGTTAGTATTTTATATTGCTCTGCCAGGCTAAGGAAATCAACTGGCAACAAAAAATTAGCAACTTCCTAGATAATACAGAGTTCACATCATTATATTTTCATTGTATAAATGAAATACAAAAAATTGGAATATTCAAAAGGACTGGAGTTCTGCCAGTGTAGTTCACATACTAAAATAAATTACCTAGGGAACTACAGATAAATTACTGTAACATAAATTCTGTATAAAATAACAAAATGGTTAATCCACACTTTTGTCAACAAGAATTGGAAGAAAAATCTCATTAATACCAGTCACCATTAATATCAGTCACCATTAATACCAGTGTTGGACTGGAACTCTTGTCTTATCTGGTTTTGCTAGGATGAGGGTTACAGTTGGTAAAGATAGCTATATTAAAACAGGCTCCATTTTTTTTTTTCCAAGATATTTGTCAGAGTAATACAATGTTTTGATTTAAACTAGTTTTATATGCAGCTGACTGTGGACAACATGGATGACACAGAAGCTGGGTCAATGATAAATCTTAAATTTTTTTTTCCTTAGAGAGGTATATACTATGAGCTACATATAAGGATTTTGGAAATCAGGGTTTGGAAATCAGCTTTCAGTTAGGAGCTTGAAATTGATTCCTAATCAAATACTAACCAATAATATTATCTATGGGATAATATAAATCTTTGCTGGTAAGATAGGCTTGTAACAAAATAATTGACACCAAGTTTCATGGGCAACTGTATAATGAAAAGAGGCATTATCATACCATTATTGTGTCATTACCTAGTTAAATAAAAAAGGTAGCAAAATGTGTTTTATTTATTTCCATTGCAGGCAGGTGGAAGTTGATGTTCCTGGACAAGCACAAGCTCTGCGCACTGGAGAGAAGATTCTATTCTGGAAGGAAGTGATATAGAGTAGGATTTATGGAAAACTCCCTCAATGTGAACTTTCAGTGCAATACCTTAGATCAGCAAATAGGAGGCAAGAACTGCTTTGCCACTGAAGACCAAAAAGATGGAAGGCTTGTAGCCATATTTACATAAATGAGCTCAAAGGAGGGTCACAAAACTGACACAGGAGACTAAGACAGGAGGCAGCACAGTATTTGAAGTGTTTTCTCTCTTCGCTGCATAAGCAGGAAAGCGATAACTTGGCTCTATTGACTGGGATTCACAGGCATAAAAGAT
Source organism: Picathartes gymnocephalus (assembly GCA_013390045.1). Classification (NCBI taxonomy): domain Eukaryota; kingdom Metazoa; phylum Chordata; class Aves; order Passeriformes; family Picathartidae; genus Picathartes; species Picathartes gymnocephalus. Next base: position 59,628 of record WEKY01063652.1, read on the forward strand.
GTCCAATAGCCCAGAAATTTATCTTGCAGCTAATGGCACAGAGGTCCAATGGGTGAATGTCTGCACACACTTCAACTCTGGAATAAAATGCAGTTTCCTAACTGGAAATGCAGTTAAACACTAAACCAAAAGGGAAATATATGGCTAGCTAAATAAAGATGTGCATTAGGAATGGAGGCTTGGATAGACACTTGTGGGTCAATGAATTAGTCTTCTTTTATTGCAGACACTCACATGATATAAACAGTTAATGAATGAAATGGCTATATGGATATGTGACTTGGAAGGATGCTGCAGACTCCTCCTACTCTAAAGGAGAGAAATATTCTGAATTCGAGTTTGAATTTGTTCTTGTCTACCTAGCAGCTCTTTTTTCTTGTGTTAGCATTGTCCTTTAGCTTCAGGTCTTCTTCTCTAGCATTTTCGCCACTTAAGAACTTAAAGAATAAATCACCTTTTTGGTCTTTCCTTTTGAGTCTATTAACCAAACCAAACTCATAAACTCCTTTGGAGGGCTGGGCTTCCTATTTTTCAGGCATTGTAGCAATCCACTTCTTCGCCTGTCTAGCTGTAAGCTCATTCTTAAAACGGGTATCCAGAAATGTATAGAACCATAGTTCTCAAAAATTTAGCGTGAATCTACAGTTGATTTTTATAATTTCCCAATCAATGCTGCTTTGAGACCTCCATCTCCTTTCAAGGTTTTCTTTTCTTCAAGGGCATAACATAAAAGCNNNNGCTGCAGATTGTTTTGGTTTTGTGCTAGTGTTTGCCAAGATAAACCTGTGAGCATCATTAAAAACAAAACAAAACAAAAAAACAAACAAAAAAAACCCCCACAACCCCAAAACCAAGGCAATTAATTATGTTAAAAATTTTCCACATTTTTTTTTCTTCTGTACATCCTCCTGGAAAAAGAGGATTATGCTCAATGGCCATCTTGGGTCAAGCTCTGATTACAGAGGTGTCATCAGACTGCATCAAACTGGATGACCAAAATTTCTGAATGGCTAAAATTTTGAAAGGAAAAGAAATAACGCAATTTTCAAAAGGACATTTTCTTCGGTGTTTCCTAGGAAAGTTCTGTAATTTCAAGGAATTGTAAAATTCCAGAATACACCAAATAAGCATATATTATTGCCTTCTTGACTTATAGAGGAAAATGCTTATGAGAAACAACTGCCCTGAAACATAGATCCATGGGTCTTATTTTGTCCTTTTTTTCAGTAAATACAAATTAATAATGGAATATCAATATTAAGAGTAACAGTCCAGAAGTAATTGAAAATGGAATTTTTTTTCCCTTAGGGCACAAAGAAAAATTATTCACTGATACTTTCTACAGAAAAAGCTGTGGCATGAACCTCAGTCATATAACATTTTATTGCTAAGGAAAGAAGCTGTGGACTCCAGGAATCATTCAAAATCTAGCAAAATATTCTGTCACTGTCACATCACCACTGATAGGTGCAGCCAGAGGTCAAAGGCTGCAGCTCTAAGGGAATTGCAGGTGAAAATATCCTACCTCAGAACTGAGATACCATCACTGAAACTCCCTGTAATTTCCCCAAAGGAGCACCTTTGAACTGAATTACTAGAGGGCAGAAGGAAAAAAATGTTGTATTTCCAAACAAGTAAGTTCTTCTAGAAAGTCTAAAATAAAACACATCTTTCTTTCTTGCTGAAGAATATAATGCTTAATATTAGTGTAAGGTTCTTCGGGAACAGATGGTGCTCTTGCACAACAAGGAAAAAAAAAAGAGGGAAACAAAGAAAACAGACAGTGTTACTATTTCTCTCATATTGTCCTTTTCCAGGAATTATGTATGGATTTCTATGGGGACATATCTAGGAGTCTTCTGTAGAAAGAAATATGAGAGCACACAGCAAATTTTAGTTTCCATTTCATCTCTCACTTTGACAAAAGCAATTACAAGGCTATACCTGAATTACTTGCTGAAAAGAATTTACTTTTCTATTTGCTTTACTGTTAGGACTTTTCAGGGGATATTTGTCGGAAAACAAAATCTTAGAAAATAGAATGGCTTTCATGGAAGTAAAAAGGTAAGAGCCTTTTCAAATTTTTACTGTCAGAAAAACCATCTTGGAGTTTGATGAAAAGATAAGGCCACAACCAATAAATATAAATATCTCAAAACAGAAAATAGTCAATAACAGTGTCCACAACATAAGGGAGCAATGGGTGTAAAAGAAGAGGGCTGACAGGAAAATATTAATATATTCAAAATATTCCCAGCTCTTGGAAGCAGAGCTGGTTTGTTTGCTGAGGAATGTTGTATATAGCTACAAACAATTCACCAAGGTGCGTGGGCTTTCAGGTACCTTGCACTAATCCAGAAGTTAAAATATAGTGAAGGACAGGAGATTATGGATTTGTAGCATCTCTTCCTATCTCTTTTACTAAATTGCCTTGGGATCCTGGGCAAGTTGCTGAACCAACCTGCACTGTACAATTCCCATGGAGTACGCAGCATAGCATGGGCATAGACATTTGTTGATAAAATACTAGAGATAACTCCATTATCTCAGGTGGATTATTGGCTCTTTTACCTTTACATAGCAGTCTTAGAAGAAAGATGTCTTTGGCAACCAGAGTAGAGACAGTGCCAGTAAAAATTACTAACTAGTTTTCAAAGAGTTACTGCTCCGGCAGAACAGTGTTAAGATACTGTATTTCAAAAATTAATACCTAAATTGTACAAACTTACAAATACCATAATAACTCCTTAAACGGACAAAGCAGACAGCACATGTGCCCGTGTGCTTGTGCAGGACCTTCAGGCAGCCACCCAAACCTCTTGATGTAGAGCACACCTGTGACTATTTTTAAACTGCTGCCATTTCAAGGCTAAGCTAGGGCATATTAAAATGTAGAGGGATATAAAACAATAAATGGATGTTCGAGCTCACAATAACCACTTTTTCAAGATACAATCCTGCAGAACCCTTGATGTTCCCAACTTCAAATTGTTTCAAAATTGTGTTATGTGAAAGGAATGCATAAAGATATACTTCATGAGAGACACAAAGAAATGTATATTGACTTGACGAAGATCCTTTATGGTAATGTTTACCCTCCCTTTCAGATATGTGCTGAATACACTCACTGGGACAGGATGAATTGTTAGCACCTGTGAAGATTATGTTATAATGCTAAATAAACCCAGATTACAGCTGACAGACAGTATTTTTCAATGGTCAGAACAGTTGCTGTTAGAAAAAGTGGGGTTAACTCCCACACCTCTTTGACCATCCTCTTGGAAGCTACAATAGGTAATGAGAAATGTCAAGTCCGAAGATCAATGAAATTTCAGGCTCTAGGGAAAAAACAGTAATAGCATTGATCCTTTTAAAGAACACCAGTCAGAGGGTAAACGTAATATATTGCACGGAGAGGCTCAAGATGATAAGCGGCCAAGTCCAACATACTTACCTGACAAAAAATTCAATCAGGCTTTAGCACAGGCTGCCTACCCTTCCTTTCTTTCATGCAGGAGTCTGATTCCAATTAAAGTGTGCAAATTAATTTTTATCACTTCCAAATTAGTTTCTGAATTTGTGTCTGTTTCAGATGAAAGCATCTGTCCCTCACTTTTCTGCAATTCTATCATCCACTTTGGTATATCTGTTCAAAGACTCTGAGATAATTCTCATTTTCAAAGTCACTTGTTTGAAAGAGAGGTTCAATGAAGAAATAATAAAATATAAAAGTAAAACAGCTATAATGATACATGTTGAACTCCAGGGTATACCATATACTCTCTTTGCTCCTTCTTGTGATGACTAATATAGTTGCCATGTGAGAAGAAATTTGTATACAAATCAGCACGCAGCTAAAACAAATCCCTATATATCATAAGAGAATAATCAAAACACAAATCGTCAAACTCTATCACAATAATTTTTCTATTCAGTCTCTGGGAACTGCAAAGATTTACATCTCCCATATCACTTCAAACAAATAAAATAAGCAAACTATGTCCTTTGCATGTGCCATGTCTTACTAAGAGAAAACAGATACCTTTCACTGTTCTCGCAACTGCAGCAGATTTGTACAATGTGGTCATCAACTTAATAAAGTGGAGATTCAGATTAGCTATTTCAGATGGGCAATTTTGGCTTAGAAAGTAGATATCTGACCCTGGCAAGAGGACTAAACTTCATTCAGTTCAGTGTTTTTCCAAAAGGTGGTACTTAAGTAAGCAAGGATAAAGAAACAAAGGGAAGTTCAAACATACATAAATCCTGCATTCAACTGCCATTTGGCCTAAAGGAAATCATGCCACATCTCTTACTTTCCAGAAGCATTCCCAAACACCAGCCTCTAGTCTGGTCTAAACAGGACCTCCAACATCACCGTTGTTGGAGCTTAGCAATGGCGTGGCCATGAAACCAATGTTGAACTAGAGAAAGTACAAACAGGGACAAGATTTGCCCTACATGCTGCTGTTGAAAGTATGCAGCATATCGCTCTCTGTATCCAATCATCATGACATGTAAGATCCATAAATAAGAGCATAGAAAAGAATTCTGCTTTCTACCAAATCCGGAGGTTCACAGGGGTCTGTCCTATGTTAGCTTATATCTGATAGTCAGCACATGCCTGTGACCATGCGAATGAGGGTTTTAATTCCCCCAGTCTCTAGAGGTCAAGAACATAGTCTCTTACTTCCCGCACAAACACTCTAACCAAAGACTTCCTAAAAGCTATTTCAGGAAGCTACTGTGTGGAAAACATTTAAAATCTGGTAAAACTTCACTCTTCTCACAGTGGTTGTGAGAAGTGTCAAGAAATTGTGACAAGTGCAAACTATACCAGAAACTAATTTTTGACACTTACTGTAGAATAAAAATGATAATAAATGTATTGATTGTAAAAATTATTTTAAAATTATAAAATGAAGCTTACCATGCTCTTATAGGCAAGTTTTCAACTACTGAGCTAGACCAATCACTCATATCTTTTCTCAATGATCCTCTTTAAACAAGAGCTGGTTCTGTATTTCCCACAGACACAGCCGAGGTGACCCACTGAGCATACCCGTGTACAGGTATTTCAGCAGAAGGGTCTACAGAAGCCTGACAGATTAGGTGGTTGACATACATGTTGTTTAGTAAAGATCACATCTACTTCATGGATTCTGGAATATGGAATTTTAGCAGAATCTATAAGAAGTTTGATCTGAAAATCTTTTGCCTGAGAGTATTTCACAATAAATGATTGCTCTTTCTGTTTTTGAATGAAATGGTATCTACATTTTTCTGTACAAATGTTAAACCACACAAACTGCTTAGGACTGGGGTTTGCTTTTTCTCCCCTTTAAGATTTTCTGAAACAACTGAAGTTCCTTTTTGTAACTGGATGTATTGAAGCTGAAATTGATAATTAACTGTCTTTCAGCTTAAAAGATAAAGTCAAGCATATAACCCAGATAATTACTATACCTGATATTTTTCCTTGAGTTCTTCACCTTCTTATATCCTGTAGTATAAAACACCTTATCTGTGTCTCCAGATGACAGCATTTAAAAAAACCAATACCCCTTTTTTCCCTCTGAAAATATCATCTACATCTTTCTGGAAATTAATTCTAATGTTAAGTAATTGGATTTGATCTACATTGATCATATCATTTTCATTTTTCCTACAAGGTACATCCTAACCTTCTAACAGCAACTATAGAAGAGTAGATTAGGAAATATTTCTTTATTACTTCGGTGGCTTTAACTATGTAAAACTTCTGACATATTTTCTTAAGGACTGTTCAGAATGCTTCACTCTTGGAAATTAGTTTAAAGGGAATCTTAGTCATATGACAACTCTCATGTCTACTTGTGGTAGGGAGCAGAATCTACCACTCATTACTTCAGAAGAAACACTTGGTAACTGTAGAAGTTTTTAAAGGCCCTTTGTTTTTGTGATCTATCCCCATTAATGTAGGTTCATGAAATGTCAAAGTAGCTGTTAATAATGATATGTTTCCAACACATGTCGTTCTGGTTATAGTACAGTACTAGTATATAATTAGCATATCCATGGTAGCTTTAATCCAATGAATAGAGATAGAAATAATAGAAATGCCATCACTCTTCCTCAGCATGAGTCTTTAACATGTCTTCAATATGAATATTAACAAATCTTATCAATATATTTCAAAGCTACCACAGTGGTCTTGGGTATTAGTCTTCCTGAGTTTTGTTACCTGTGCCTGTAAGATTTCATTTGACTGGACATGACTATCTGCAGCACAGTCTCCTATTAATCTGACCATAATGCCTTTTCTTCAGCAAAACAGTGCCTTATCAATATAGAGGCAGAGACAGAGAGCAAATCATACAAGTCATTTTTGTTTTCATTTATTTCTGTCAGCCAGGTCATATCCTTCCTTTCATAAAATTAAAGATCTCCAAGGCAGACACTTCCAAAGTTATACAGCTAAGATATTAAATCTGAGATACCAAAAAGTACCACTTTTGTGCATTCAGATATGTAAGTTATGATAGAATAATACCAGAACTAAAATAATTCTATATGGAAATGAATTGAAGCAGTTTGTATCAGCCAGAAAGGAGACGCTAATTGCAAGGCTGTTCAAGCCCTTTGTAATCAAAGGAGGTAAAGGAAAAGTCTTACAATTTTTTCTTTAATGAGAGGAGAAAGCCCTTTTTATTTTTCTATTAACATAGAAATTATTAATACTTTATATGAATCACACAGGCATTCAAAGAAGAAAAATGGTATTAACCTAAACAGACTGCTCAGACATGCAAATCCTTGTCAGACTGAATTTATCCCTATTGGAGAATTGCATACTAAAAAAATCATGGAATTTAGGCAAAAATTAAAGACATTTGTTATTGGAACATAATTTTATTTTTTCTCTCTATTTGCTCTGTTATAAAAGCAAATAAAATCTGGTGAGAAAGTGAGGCTTTTATCTGTCTCCTCTTTACTCTACTTACAGACAAATGGAAAAAAAATCAAAATTCAATAAAAAGCTTACTGCTGAAAAATTTACAAAATATTTTCTTTAAAATAAATAAAGTACTTTTCTATCAGCCATTCAGTTGAAGAAATTCTTTCACTTAAATATCTGTTACTGACAGTACTGCCTCCAGTCAGTATTTGAATCAGAGATCAAAACTGATAGTGACAGATTCTTCCATTTTTATCCAAAGACAAAATCCTTCTGTTGAAAATTATCGTTAGAGTCCAGAAACTTCTTTAAGTGAAATGGATTTAGTGTTGTATAAAACAGTTTTGGTATATGGATAAAAGCTGCTCTTTAGCTGCAGCCATATTTCTGAATTGGGTGATGCAATCTTCAAATTAGTGGTGCACTTTAAGTGCCCTTTTATATAAATTAATACTATTATTGTGTCCCACTCACTCTGCAAAGCACTGATAGTTGGTCCCATGCAAATGAAATGTAAACTCTTCCTGACATTTTATCTTTTTCTATTTTAATTCAGTCCGATTGCTCCCCCTAACTATAGAAAGACCTTTCTCAGAAGAGTTTCATTTAATTCCATGGCATGTGAGACATTCCTTTTTTGAAAAGGCAAGCAGCTGATATAGCATGCTGTAGCACAAAAGGAGTAAGTTAAAAAGCCAAAAAATATTTCCAGGGAAAGGGAAGTCAAAATATAGTGATATATGTCCTGTCACTTAAAGGCCACAATCATCTTGTTCTAGTTTATGATGACATGATGCTATAAGTGATAAAGGCAATTACAAACTTAGGAACTATACTCCCATCCTATTATGTCTTAACATGCACAGAGTGTTTAAAAATTTTTTTTGGCTAGCAATCAATGCATTGCTTAGCAAGTGGTGCTCTTCTTATGCCAACTTTCAACCTTTCAAGCAAAGTTACCGATATACTTGGTAATAACTTCTGAAGCTGAAAGAAGGAACGTTAAAATAAAAAGGTGTGACAGAAGACCTCTGAGAGATGTGTTACTTAAAGGATACTCACTGCTGTTTGGATTGTCACCAATAATATGATGTCTGCCACTCCAGTACCAAAGCAGCAGTGTAGCGTCCCGAGATCCGGACACAATGTAGCAATCACCCCCGATGTAGGACTCCGACCTGGCAAGGCAAGTCACGACATCCCAGTGGCCAAACACAATCTGAGTTAATTTTCCTGGTGGGAGTGCAAAGTCATAAAAATTCAGTTTTCTAAGGTACTTGCAGCATTTAGAAATCATTAACTATATAATTAATATTCAGTTTAAATGTAACTTTTGTCTCATGTCCCGTAATTAAAGTTTACTAAATGCTAGAACAAGATTAGAAAATCACAAAGATAAAACCTTTTTTCCACTTTTTTTTTTTTTGTTCCTATTGAAGGCTGTGCTCTCTGTCAATCCATAATCTAACCCTTATCTCTGAAAATCAAGGCAGTGCTGCAGTCACTGAATATTAAGTGGAGTTACGGCTCCATCAGTATTTAAGTAATGGCATTAGAACACTATTTATGAATTTCATGAGTGATATGCATAAGACAGCACATGAACTTTTCCATAATTGTGCTACATTATTATATTAAAAATTTGTATTTGTTCTATGTTAATGTCAAATTAAGATTTACTATGGTGATCACCTCTTCCTTTCTATTATTGCAATTATATTTTAGCAATATACTGAGTGATACTAGGCTAAGTAATCAGAAAAAGCAACAAAATATTGGTTCCTGTAGCAGGATAGTCAACCTAATTCCTTACTACATGAAATAAATAGAGCTAGAAATAATACATCCATGAAAACATTGTAACAAAAATTTTGGTCTATCCTTTTGATATGATAAATTTCCTGAAAATAACTATGTTTTTTACAGATTACATTAATAAAACTGTATTCCATTTCTTTTTACATTGTTTATCTTCCATTAAACTAGCATCTTCAAGTTATCATTCTGAAACAATAATGAAGGATTTTATAAATTGCCCTTTATCATTCATTGATGGGTAAGCACAAGCATTAGATATGGTACTATTAAGACAGTGGTCTTTGTCCACTTTGTGACCCAGGAAGAACCAGAGAGCTGTATTTGAGGTCACCTGTTTCTGTAGAATAAACTCGAAAGCTCTTGTCCCAGAAACCACAGATAAGAATGTAGCGATTATCTGCCGTGACCACGAAGCAGTGCGCATTGATCTGGATGCTCTGATCCACAAGGTCTGTGATCTGCCGTTTGTTCACACCAGAGTTATTGGCTGTAACGAAATGCAAAACACATTTTACATGTAAGCCATTCCAACACCTTCCTGTCATCCATTTACAGGAGAAAATGAATACATTTAACTTTCAATGAACTGTGAATTTGTTGTTGAGTAAGCATTTTGAATATGAACATTTAGAGCTGTCTATATGGGTGTCAGAAATACAAAATTATTATGAGATTTCTAGTTCCCCTTTGAATAAGAGATAAGATTTTACAGGAGATGACAATTTCTTATAAGCTGCCTGATGCACTGCATAATATGTGGTAATAAATTTACTGCTCTGCAGAAGTAGTCCCCCAAACCAATTGAAACCAGGTTAAAGTGGTGGAAGTCCATTTAAATATTAACAATACTGCAGACAACCAATTCTTGCTGGTTGGTATCTCTTCCACAGAAAATAGCTTTTATTTTGTGGCCTTGACAACCCCATAACTCCAGATGCTTAACCAGATTAAAGACATAAGGATTCAACCAATGAATGAGGGGAGACCTCATTGTGGTCTTCAGCATCCTCACGAGGGGAAGCAGAGGAACAGGTACTGATCTATTTACTCTTGTGGCCAGTGACAGGACTCAAGGAAAAGACACAAAGCTGAGTCAGAGGATGCTTGGGTTGGATATCAGGAAAAGGTTCTTTACCCAGAGGGTGGCTGGGCACTGGAACAGGCTCCCCAGCACCAAGCCTGACAGAGTTCAGTAAGAGTTTGGACACTGCTCTCAGGCACATGGTGTGACTCTTGGGGGTGTCCTGCACTGGACCAGGAGTTGGGCTCGATGATCCTCATGAGTCCCTTCCAGCTCAGCTTATTTTATGATTCCATGAATCTATTCTAACCTAATGTGATTTTCCAGGACAGGAAAAGTGAGTTTTATCACCTGCTCCTCAAGCAGAAACCCAGGCCATGGACAGTACTTTTAAAAGAGGCAATGGCACCTGGAAACTCCCCCAGACAGAGGGAAAAGGAATGGCTTATGCAGAATCCCACCAACCCAACTGCCAAAGGGAGATGTTAAGAAGGATACTCAGGACTGGGAGCCCCCGGCTAATGTACTCCCTGTGACACAAAAGACAAGATACGGCAACACCACAGAAGTGTGTTCCATCTCAATATTAACTTTCTAAAAGTTCAGCATATAATCTAAGTTAATTTTATCAACTCCATCCAGTCTCACTGGATGACAGTGAGAGGAAGACATTTTTTCACATGACAAGTCATCTCACACTGTAATATCTGAGTCTTAGACAACTCCAGAGGAGAGTTTGTCTTTCTACAGTATTTATGGGGGAAATTTTGACAACTAACTTGAGTTAACCAAAGATAGGAAGGTAGAAATCACTCTGAGAAATATGTTTCTCCTAACATAAAAACACAACTTAATCGGATAATAATCTGATTTTTTTCCCTATTTTTTGCTATTCTACTTAAACTGCTCATAACTGCATGAAATGAGAGACTCAGCCAAACACCTCCCACTCCATCCTATTTTAAAATTGCTTTAGGAAGTTAATATCATGTTTATGTACATTCTAAGAACACATACTTAAATTACCAGACCATCTATGTCCACCAGCTGAAATATAATGAAAAACAAATTACTCAAATTTCCAGAACAGATAGGTGCAATAGTTGTGCCTTAGCTTGTGAGAGAAAAAACTAGTGAGAAAACCACTGTCATTATATGACATCAAATGAAGGACACACAATAAGTAAGCTAACTCTCCTGAGGTACTTCTATTAAATATTGTGAACATGAATATTGACACAGACAGAAAAGGAACTTTATATCTGGCTATGTTTAAAAATGTATTTTTTTCTCAACAATGCTACAAACTTGCCCCTAAGAACCTTCCCTATCCCTAATTTCTATTTCAAATTGAGTCCCCTCTCCCCCTACAAATCAAATAGGTGCAATCAATGAAAATTTATGATCGTTAGGAAGTCCTGCAATCTAACAATTTTAGCAGATGCTATTTCTCAAATAATTCACTTTCTCAAAAATTTTGGACTTCAAAAAATACTACCAATTTAAAATCCAGTCTTTTCATTATTAAATTAGTATTGTTAACTAAATCCAAATCTTAAAGTTAAGGAAAATAAATGGATCTGTACTTGCACTGATGAACACAGTGCTGGCTGTAAAGAAAGAAAATATGCTAACTCCACAGGACCCTCACATTTTATTTTACTAATGTGACCTGATAAGAGAACAGAATTATAGATATGGGCTGACAATGTAACTGACTTAATTGGTTGTTTCTTAAATACCAGTTGCTGGTGATGTTAATAACAAATAGCACTCATGTAATTCATTCAGCATCAATAGCTAATGCTTTTAGTTCTCCAGGACTGACAAGAATAAATATTTTCCTATTTTTTGTGTTAAATGAAGCATAATATACAAATATAGCTTAATCAATAATTCCTGAAAATGTCAATTTTAAATATATTGCTACATTTTTATCTTGACATACCAATCAATGGATCCATTTCAATTGGAAGATGATGGGCTTGATCCAAAGAATATCCTGGGGCTCCCCGGAGGCCTACATGTGAAAAGAAGAATAAAGCACATAGAAACCTTTTGACATTACTTTTCCAGGTTTAAAAGTTAATTATTGGATTATTATATATTTTTAGAAAGTAACTTTTTACTATTTGTTTTATTAATATTTTAATATTTCTTCCTCTGTGCTACACAAATATGCATTTGTTAATTCTTCCTTTATGTAAAACTATAAATGTACAAATACCAACTTCATCACAACTTCTGCAGCCACACACATTCATTAAATAACTCCTTGAAAATAGTATGGGGGTTTTTTGGTTTTTTTTTACTTTTGAGCAGAGATCTTAGCAGAGAAAATAAAGTTAATTAGATTAAACATTGTTGAGTTTCTTACACATGGAAACCTGTATGTGACAGAAACTTGGACCTTTTCATGGACTCATCTAAAACTTTTAGCTGTAAAACTGTAGGCTACAGTAAATGTGCCACAATTATTCCTGTTAATTCTATTCTGAGCAGTCCTTAAGATGTACAAATGTGCATCAGAGGCTGCAAATTTAGTGTTATCTGCACTCAGGCACAGATAGCATTGCTTTGGCTCTTCTGAGCACCTTCCCTGGTATATGAATCAAATAGTCACAAACTGCCATGCTGCACAAGAATACACTCTATTATAGGATATACAGATTTCTGGAGAATAAAGTCCATTTTCTATTACTGCAATAGACAACTGGAGGAGGTAAAAGAAAAGGTAGCTCTGCCATTTTCAGAAAGACATTGCTCTGAGAACTTCTTCCCTTCTTTCTGTCTCTTCTTTCAAAACCCAAGCAGTTTGGGACAGATCTTTACTGGTATTAACTTAGATTGATTCACTTCTACTATGAGATGTCTATATAAATGACTCCTGCTGTTTATTAATACCAAAGCTCTACGTACATTCTACGACAAGTGGTCTGTACATACATTTCTGTAGATAAACCTATCCTTTACACTTGAGTTATGCTTTATTAAAATATTATTGTGGCAATAGTAGGAAATTGATACCCTGTCCTGGATTAGCCTTCTGCAAAATAAGCAACATTGCCAAGCAGGATGTAAAAGTTAAGAAAATCATTACAATGAGTTTTGATTCTCTAAACAGTTTCTCTTTCTATTATAATATATTTTTAAAGTATTCCTTTTTTTATGCCATTTAGACCAGAGGTTTTAAAACGGAGTTAAATTTAATTTCTGTTTGGTTCATGCCTTGAATTCTGAATGTTTGCAACATGACTTATGTTTTACAAGAGTATAGAGAGAAACTTAAAACCTTACTGTCACCTGTGTCATAAAGACCAACAAAGCTTCAGCTAAACTAAAGGACTTCAAATGACAGTTTTTAAGGAAACCCTTGAATTCCAGCATATGACAATATTAATGAGATTAATTCCTTCAGAGTAATGTATGGGCAAGAATTTTGGCTTCTCTTGACTTGACAATCTGGATGAAAAAGGGTTACTCCAGAACGAAATAAGGTTCCTCAAATAGGAGAGACATGAATGATGATGGGTATAAAGTACTTGGACAGAATGCCTGAAAAATCGAGGTAAAATAATTAGGAATTAGCCAATCAATGTTAGTCAAATATGCATTAAAACAACACAGGACAGTTTCTGTACCTCTGAATCATTCCTGACATTGTAATCTTCCATTGAGGACATTGTCACAAAATACTTTAAAAAATGTCTATTTTCTTTTTTTTCCCTCCAGATTTTTACCTTTGTTTTAAAGAAATGGGAAAAAATTTTTTTTTTACATGTAATGTAGTTGCACCTGATGGAGTATTATAAATGTTTCCGGATATTGCAGCATAAGGGGTATCACTGCAGGAAACTGAGAAAATGAATCCTGTTCCCTCATGTACCTTGTGGCCCCATCACCTGTGATGCCTGGAACCTGCATGTCCAGGTGACATGGACAGTCCTAATGGCAATATGAAGAGGTGTACAGAGGGGCTGGAAGGGAATTTTGGGATGGCTCCTTGGATGGGCTTTTGTGAGGGAATATCTTCAGAATAACTCAGTGTACAGCTGCTTAGGCTTGCTTAGGGTCCCAGATAATCCAAGTGACCCAGGGGAAGGCTTATGACAAGATCCTGAAATCTCTCCCAAGAAGCACATAGGGATGTACACTCTCTAGTAGGCCAGTATGTATTCCTGAAACCTGGGACATATTAATATTTGCTGTGTCGAGAGGAACAGCAGTGTCCTGAGAAGCATTATATCAAAGACTGATCCTGAAGTAACCACAAATCAGTTGGCTGCCATGGTGATGTGCTGCTATTAAGGACATGACACCAGAGAAAACAGAAGCTGTGCTTATTTGACACAAACCAGAAGAAACAGTAAATATTGGTTGGTGCACAGGCAGGTGAGTGAGCTAAATTGCACTCAAAATTAAAGCTGCATTGTTAAGGTCTTCAAATCTGAATGAAACATGCCTGCAAGGACCTACCTACTGTGTTGTGCCACCGATTGACTGCAAACAGCCTGCTGCAAGTGACGGTCACCACGGCAGGGATGGTCAGGTGGGGCAGCGTGTTGGCTGCCACGTGTGTGACAGGGGAATTTGATGGGAACTTCAGCACCATGATGACATCCTGCTGCATCTGATCTTTAAACATGAGGGGGCTCTGTGGAAGGAAACACTGTTGAGTAGAAAGGAGAAGAGAGCAGAAGAGAACAGAAGGGATAACACAATTAGTGAGGAGGTCTGAGGGAAAATGAGGTTAAAAAAAAGCAGGCAAGCATGTGCACATACAGGGAAAACAACACTACCTGCGCATCTACTCTGGTGATGGAGGAGAGCAAGATCACAAGCTATTGTTGGAACATTACACGAGGATAAGTAGAGAATAGGTATGGTAAGGGTTATCATTATAGGGTGCAAAATGACCATTAACATTAATTAGCATACAGTAAAATGTGAAATTATTCAGTAGTTAATATTCATAAAATAGAGATATGTCTTAATGAGTTGATCAGTTAATAAATAATAAATATTAATTCTCTAAACTAAAACAGTTGAAAAAAGAAATTTTAAGAGTGACTCAAAAACTCACAGATATTTTTCTTAATGAATTCCTCATATGAAATACAGCACTTCCAAACACAGACAATTTAATTCTATGTAAAGCATACGCTTATTAGAAAGTCTGTAACCTAATAAGTTTATAATAATCTAAGGCTGTTTCATGATTCTACAAATGACATAATTGTGTGTACATGGACAAGGATAGTTATTGAGTACTCGCTTTAAGGATTTTTTTTTCAGTCACTGTTATAACAAAATGAACTATTTTTAAAAGGTCAAACATTCTTTTCTGCTTATCACTTTGAATTATTAAAAATATATTCTCCATATCTTAAGAGTATAATATAAATATTACCTAAGTCTGACTTGTACACACTTCAAATAATACAACAACCACTTCCAGATCAATTTCCACTCTCACAGTGTACAACTAGACAGAGAGATTTCCTTGTAGATAGATAAAATGATTGAAACTACTGCATGTATTACTGTTGATTTACAAAGCTTAAAAGAAATATCTAGCTCTAAGCATTTTATCAAAGGCACTCAGGGGCACAGAGACGTCTTGTTCAGCCTGGCTATTTCATACAACTCTTTGCAAGAAGCACTGAAAAGAATGTGATGGAAATGAATTTTGGAGTTTGAATTGAAACTCAAAATATACACTGCATTCTCCTGGGGGAATGGGCAGGAGGATTCCAGCATGATTTGAACTCAAATACTTCATTTTTGTCAAGGAGGCATCGTTCACAAGTCAGCCCCTAACAATGCATCCTTTAAAACAAAACAACACTCACTTTAAGGAAAGCCTGCAGTCATTCCCACCGCTTGCAGAAACAAGGATGCAAATGTGTGCTTATCAAGTTTATATTTATTAAAATGGGGCCTTCTTATACAATATTAGTAAGGAAAATCCAGGACTATGTCAAGCTAAAGCTAGTCACACTTCCACTTTGCTCTGCCAGAGCCCTGTGATTTGTTGCTAGCCAAAGCAAGCACGGCTTCATGGGCAATGGGGGGCCTTAAAAGTGTTGCTTTAATGAGTATTTTATGACCTACAAGGGATCCTAAGGTTCAATGGGAATGCATTCCCAGCCAGCAGTCATGTCTCACCAGGTGCATGGCAGAGCTCCGAGGTGGATGGGGCTCAATGAGCAACTGCGATGGCGTCTGTCCAAAGTTCTGTATCTGCGCCTCCATGGCCTGCGGGCAAAGCAGAGGGACTGTCAGGAGCAATATGCATCAAGGAGAGAGGTCAACACACTGTGTGACAATGCAGGCATATCCCAAGTCAGCCATGAAAAAAGTCCAGAAAATTCACCCGGTGATCTCCTCCCAGGCTGCAGACTCATCCAAGTGTTAGTATTTTGTAGACAAGCTTTGCTTTTCCTTTCAAGCATGCTTCAGTTAACAAACTAACCATTCTCATCTCAAGTAACTGGCATTATATGTGAAAATGTTAACCTGTGAGGACATGCAGTTCAGGTCTTGAGAGATCTTGTGGGTTTTTTTGCACTAAAAAGAACATATATACCTTAATAAAGTCCTTTGTAAGGAGGAAAGTATGAGGATCTCTAATAAAATAAGTCTCTGGAATCTTAAATGGGGGGAAAGAAAAGAAAACTGAGAAATAAAATTTATGTATGAAATATAATAAAGACAAAATAACTACTATTTCAACAACATTAGTAGGTGAAAACAAAAAAATGCCAGAAACAAATCTTGTCAGGCACATTAAGACTAATGTAGAAATCTTTCCAATTTGCATACATTCACTGAATATTTATTTCATCCTTAATTTTATTGCATTTTTTCATGGGCTTTCAGGTTTCATAGGTTAGAAAAAAAACCTTAGCAATTTAAATGCATTCTTCAAGACAAGTCTAATTTCAGAATAAATCTTGACTAATTCTATAGGTAATAGAATACAACACATATATTGAAATGTTTCTGCTACTCAAACAGTTTATTCAAGCAAAAATATATCTAAGATCTATTCTTAAAAACTTTGGCAAAAGATTTTTACTTGTAGAAACAATACTGTTAGAGAATACTCCTTATTTTTAAGACAGGTATTATTTTATTTGACCTTGTAAAATCGAGAACTAAGCATTCATAGAAAACTAAACTGTCAGATTTTGAAATGCACAGTGCATTATGTACCTATATATACTGTAGCCTGAACTACTGACCCTTAATATTTTTCTTGTGAGCGTTATGAATTTTTCATTGGCTACACAGAATTAACATGAAAAACCAACAAAAACATTACTATCTTGGTATATTTTGTTATTTCTTTCAGACATAAAATAGTAAGAAGCACAATAAATAATTCAGGATACAGAAGAATCCTTTTAATGTACATATTTTGTCATTCCTACAAGCCAATCTGTGATTTCCTCCACTCCACAGCATAGATGTAAGAACAGATGTCAGAGGGATATTTCCTAACAGGTCACTGATGTCCACTGCTCTTAATGCCCTAGACTGACTGGTATATAATGGAATACCACAAACAAACATTTGCTGAAAAATAAACTGAATGCAAAGTCCAGTCAGACAGCTGAAGGACTTTCAATGGATTGTAGCCCCAGCACATTTGATGCTGTAATTATACCGGTACAGGTGATTTCTTTTTTGACTAATTCAGAGTGAACTTCAGCCTCCAAGGCTGTTTCTTGGGGACTTGTGAGCATCTCAGGTTTTATTAACATCATTTAATGATGAATCAATTTAAAATCACAGATGAATTTTATACAAAACCAACATATTTGTGTGGGCATATGTATATGTATGTATATATGTCCGTGCAGCAGCTATTTATATGTACCATACAAGCAGTATCTCTTTACACGCTGTGTAAATAACTTCACTAATGAAGACATTTTTTTTACAGGAATACAAAATCCACTTCAAGTCACACAAAGATAGTATTGCCTATTACATTCAGTACTACAGAACTGATTTGCCAGACAAGAAGAGAAAGGAATTATATTTTTTTGTGAATTTCATTTTCAAAATTACAAATACTAATATTAACAATATCAGTATATATCAGTGTGATATATACTTCCACACATATCTCTCGATGATATGTTCAGAAAAGTAATTTTCATTTTTCATTTTTTTTTCCAAATAATTATCAAGGTTAATTTAATTCTAATTTTTGAAAGAATTCTGTGTTGAAATAAGAGTGTGAATTGTATTTGGCAGCAATAATGAAAAAAAGCCCAGGTCTTCCTCTCCTATCCTTTATAGTGATCCCTTAAATGATACTTATGTTCTCTCGCAGGAGCACTGAAATGAATTATTAATTTTTTTTTCAATGCAGTCCAGTTCTAATTTACACATTTACTTTCATGTTGTCTGGTCTTGGCAAATTCTGATTGTTTGTCTGGAAATTCTGCACAAATAAATTTTGCTGGCTTTCCCTCTCAGTTCAAACAGACTTATGGAGACAATAGAGGAGGAGAAAAAGAAGCAGAATACAATAACAAACTCACATGAATTTTTCAGATTATGAGGAATGGACACTCAAAATGTAACAGTCAGAAACAGCTGTAATTTTACAGCTGAAAATGTGCTGGTAAATGCTCACATACTCCACACTCCTATAATTTTAAAACATTTAAGTTAATGTCAAGTCCTTTTGTAACTAGAACAAATGCAGAACCTTGATATTCAGAGAATATTGAGTATTTTTACTGGCTTGCATTTAAAAGACAGCTCCCTGTCCCCTACCTCATGGATAATCATGTTATGCTTTTCACTCAAAATACAATTTGTAAAATTGACACCTCTTAGAAGCATTAAAGAAACTGAACCATGTTTATTAAAAAGTACCCATAACATTCAGCTACTGCACTGAGACTATAGTCTGCACAACACCACGGCCATGCACAGCTACTACTGGTATTGCTCTCTGCAGCTCACAATACTCACAAAGGACAGAAAAACCTTGTCAAAACTTAACACAGAAGATAAACAAAAGCACACAGAGATAAAGTGACTGGCCCAAGGGTATTCCTAATGCTGCCTCCTATCAGATAACTTGACGCAAAATGAAAAGCAGGTACAAAACAGATCTGTGAATAATAATGTAACACATTGATTTGTTTACAAGAGAACTCTGGCCCTATTTAGAATTAATCTGAAAACTGGTAAGTGTACACCAGGGTTTTTCTTGAGCTGCAAATCATCACACTTTGAATTTATTTAGTGGTCTTGAAAATTTCATTCTAATTAATCAATTCCTTTTCTCCCATCAGATCTTGACTATTGTGTGCAAAGTGCAACATCACTCCCTGAGACACACATTCTAGCCAACTTAATACAAATATTAATAAAATCAAGTTTATTCTCATTTCACCCTCAAATGGCCTTCATGCAGAAACAATATAAGCTTGGAATTCAGTGGCTGCCAGATCTAAAGCTTTCAGAACAGCAAAATGGCAATTATATTAGTTTTCTCTTCCTCAATAAGGTGTTGCAGAACAGCTATTTAGAGAGATGATTTGAGATTCCCTACTGTTTTTAATACACATAAAATGAGATTTGTACTCCAGACACTTCAGGGAGTATCTGTTAGGATATGATCATGTATTCAGAAAAATAAAAGGGCTCTTAGCATATTATTTGATAATAATAGGCTAGAATGAGGAAAAAAAAAATTGCAAACTTGCTGGCAAGCCCAAGTTTATAATTAGTTGATCTCACACAAGCTAATTTATACACTCAAACAAAACACATCTTCATAGGACTTAATAAGGGTCATTTAAAAATAATACAAAGAAATATCTATTATATATTTGCATACATTTTGGTCAAGAAATCAATATATCAGATAACTGAATCGTACGAATAACACAATGATCCTCAATGTATTTTGCTCAAAGAAAATTATTTATTGGTTTCCAATTTTTATGCTTAAGGGTAGACTGCACATTCACAAGGACATGGGGATGCTGCCCTGCAGCCTGGAGGATGAGGCCTTAGTGCCAGTTTCCCATGGAAGGAAGAGTTCAATACATCTGCTTTACTCATTATGCAGTCTACTGAAGTATCTGGGTTTTTTCTTCTTAATTCTGATTGAAATAAATACAAGTATGGCAGTAAATAATGCATGCACTCTATTTCTTTAGCAATGCCTCCATCAGCAAGAAGTGAAACAACAGAAACAGAGCTGCAGAGTAAAGAGTTGGGGAGAGGAGAGGAGAGGGGAGGGGAGGGGAGGGGAGGGGAGAGGAGAGGAGACGAGAGGAGAGGAGACGAGAGGAGAGGAGAGAAAATATTCTTTTCAGTTAAAAGGGCCCTACAACGATCACGTTGATCAACACCTGACTGCTGACTAAAAGGTAAAGCATGTTGTTAAGGGCACTGTCCAAAAGCCTCTTAAACACTGACAGCCTCGGGACATCAGTCGTATCTGTAGGAAGCCTGTTCCAAAGGTTGATCAATCTCTCAGTAAAGAAATGCTTCCTTTTGTCCAGTCCATGCTTTCCCACATTCAGCTTTGAGCTATTCACATGTTCTATCATTGTATACCACGGAGAAGAAGCCACGTTTCTCTTGAGGAAGCCCTGCTGAACATGTGCGCCGCAGGGTTTTCCCACCAGGCTGGCTCCACTGCGGGCTGCAGACCCCCCAACAGTGACTGAGCTCTGCCAGCTGCACACCTGGAACACTCAGCTTCTGTTGCTTGGGAGCCAATTCACACACTCCAAAGCTGGTCTGCAGCTTGAATGAAAGCATGGCAAATAGGGGTGGTTGGCATATTCATTTCAGAGGCACAGTCCTAATCTAAATGCAAATGCTAGAACTGACTCATCACGCATCACAGAAATTAAGGTTTTGCTTGCTCACTGACATACCTTTGCAAAAAGGGTAAGCCATGAAGCCGTTTATTTTTAACACACTTTTTCTCTAAAAACATCCTTTAGAAATGCAGATAAAATCACAAAGGAAGATATTAACAGTCCGTTTCATTTGCAAAATCCCCTTTCCTGAGAGAGATGCCTGGTGATCACCTAACACAAGAAACATGAAAGCACGACCACTTTTACTATAATTCATGAAGGGAAGAAAGAAATTCTAAAAATCAGTCTGGACTGCAGATAGGTAATATTTTTATTCTTATGTGAAGTGCTCTTGTTTTATTAATCTTCACTGATTACCACAATAATCAGTAAACTTTCTAAAATTTTTATCTTTCTCTATTTTTTTTAACATATTGAGGCTTCTTACTACTAATTCCCATAATCCTGCTGTGTTTTACTCTTTGTTACCACACTGAGTTTTTTCTATAATCCATTTTCCCCTGTACATGGCAACTGAGTCCAATGAAGAGTGAAAATCTGTAGGCATTTGAGAAATATGCACCACAACAATAGTCTTCCAACGCTGCCATTCCTGAAAGTTTATTTCATTTTTGCATCCAAGTAAACATAGGAATCCTTTCTGTGCTTTCCCTCCTGTGCAGCCAGCACACTCAACAGCCCCCAAGCACTGTCTTCAGAGAAAATAAGATTGACTGGTGGGTAGCATAAACAGCTTGAAGTGTTTTTGTTTTGTACGAGTAGTGTGAGATACTGCTTTTTTCTTTGCATCTACAGATGTTAAGCAGCACCAATATCTTCAGGATTTTTGGTAAGTTGATTAAGAGTATTGAATTCCATTTTATTACTCTATGTTTGGAGGAAATAAGTGCTGTAGTTTAAATACAAGCAATAACTCAACTACTCTGGAGGCTTCAATATAGTCAGTTATTTAATCAGGATAGCCAAGGGACTGAAAGATGGGCACTGAAATGGATTTTCTCCACAGGTCACTACTTTATTAATTTAATAATGGAGAAGGGGCATCCTTAAGCTTGTTCCCCTCACAGGAGGTATCTCAGTGGATCCCATGTGCAATTAAACGGCTCCCTAGCAGAACACCAACAGCTAAAAGCTGACCTTCAGCTTCCCCCCAGAGCTGTCCACCCCTGAACTTCTTCCTCATCCCCCTGTGAAAGGAGCGAGTACTACCAAAGGAATGAGAATGTGAAAGGTAAGATCTCCCTCTTTATAGGCATGAGTCACACCGGTCATCTTGTTTGTCTCAGGGAGTGCTACCTCGCACATTTAACTCATAAAGCTACTAATTGTGATACCTAGTTTTCCCCTCTCTCACCTTTATATCTCTCTCATCCTTGCCCCTGGTACTCCAATATGACTCTCATGACAAAAAAATATTTTAAACACTCTGCCAGCTTAAGCAAGCATTTAGTTAATGGACTGTAAGTGGGAAATAAATTCAATACATCTCACAAACAAAAACAGAGCTGATGAAGCAAAAATACCATAAAGACAAATACCTTGCAGGCAGAACAGGCTTAGCTGAAAGTGTTCCTTACTCTTTCATGCATTCTCTCACTAGTGAAGTTCCCATGTGCTTGAGCACAAATGCTTCCATTCCCCTGAAAATCATGGGGAACTTCCTTAGGCTGAAAAGGGGTGATACAAAGGAATTAAGTTCTCCCCTCCCTTCCTCACTATAGCAGAAGGAAAAAAAAAATCCTATAATTTTTCTCATTTTTTTCCCCTTCCAACTTTGCCTGGAACAAAGGAGTTTAGCACTGATATAACAAAATTCTCCCACTAAATTACACTAAAACCTACAAAATTCTGTTCTACTCTTAAGCAAAAAGCTTTGACTCCAAATTCCTCTGATAAGGTCTGTGTTGTTATAGGGGCTTCTCAGGCCACACCACTCATTTCATCACATTCTTTTTACGGCTCTGATAATTTAAAAAAATGTGGGTCTTGCTTCCAGTCTATTCCACTGCCTTTTCTTCCATGCTGTTTGCCTTTATCCAAAGGTAAATAGGGAACATCCCTTTGCTTGTAGAGTCCATTCTATGCAAAACCCTAAACATAGCTTGGAACTGAAGAAAGTAATATATTTCTTTATAGTTTTGTTTACAAATACATTCAAGATTATTTCCTTTTTTTCCCCCTCTTTTGTGTAGCCTAGACTTGAGTATTTCAGCTGGAATGTACCTACAACAATCATCTAGTCCGACTGCCTGACCACTTCAGGGCTGACCAAAAGATAAAGAGTGTTGTTAAGGGCATTGTACAAATGCCTCTTAAACACTGAGAGGCTTCAGGCATTGGCCACCTCTCTAGGCAGTCTGTTCCAGTGGTTGACCACATACTCAGCAGAGAAAATGCTAATGTTAAGTATAAACTTTGCCTGGCACAGCTTTGAACCATTTTCATGTGTCCCTGAATATCAGAGGGAAGAGCTCAGCATCTCCCTCTCTGCTCCCCCTCCTCAGGTAGCTTTAGAAAGTAATGAGGTCGTCTGCCACATAAAGAAAACCCATTTTATTATTCTCATTTCATGCCATTATTATCTTCAGTTGAACTATTTTATTTCTTATGTTCATGTTTGTAATTATTTCTGTTCCATATAGGTTGGTAACGTTTACTGAAACTCTTGTGCTCATTGATGTCATGCCAAATGAAATCATTGCTCTGTCATCATTCTTCCAAATCTGTATTAAGTTTGTGAAACGAACTGTTGCTTTCTTTGATCATTAAGTTACTGAGTGCAAAGATTAAAAAATATTTTACTGCTAAATTACTTTTGTAAGAGATATAATAGCATGACTCAAAAATTCATCAAATATGTAACAATGATATAAACAGTTAAGATTTTGAAACCTGGGCAATCAGGATTTTTTATTTTTAGATACTGAAAATCGGTCTTAAATAATTTTTTGATGAGCACCTAATGAGCAACCTCAGAAACAAGGATTCATCTCAATTTGAAAAACAATTTCATCTTTTCCAAACACATGAATTCATTTCTTTAAAACAAAAATTACTGTTGTTGTTTTTGGATTATAAATATTTAAGGTGACTGTCTGAAATAATTTCTTATCACCTAAACTCTACCTATATAAGGAAACACCTGCGTATCCTCTTTGTTATTCAGACACCAATCCTGATGATCAGATTCAAAAGGCTAAATGGGCAAAAGCCCTATGTGATTTGCTGGGTGAGAGGCCAGTCCAGACGACCTTTCCCATCTGGTGTTTAGGTCTATCGAACAAACTTCTCTTTGACATCTTGATTCTGCAATGCAAATTACTAAAATGTACACCTGCAACATGGAATTTTCCTTTTGATACTACTTCTTCGTGTTACTCCTTTATAGGATGGTAATCAAAGCATTAAAACATACAAAATTGCAGATGTGTGCTAGTTTGTACTTGCAAACCAAACCAAACCAAACCAAACCAAACCAAACCAAACCAAACCAAACCAAA
The DNA here is from genome assembly GCA_013390045.1 of Picathartes gymnocephalus. NCBI lineage: Eukaryota > Metazoa > Chordata > Aves > Passeriformes > Picathartidae > Picathartes > Picathartes gymnocephalus. The sequence continues at coordinate 83,775 of WEKY01063652.1, forward strand.
CCAAACCAAACCAGCTGCATTTCCCATTTCCTCAGTGTGACTCCTATTGTATAGCTCCTGTTACCAAGAAAAAGTCCTCACTCTTAGGCCTTAGCAAGATCTGACTCTGAACATCATATTCTAGTCTGCCCAAACAGTTGGTTTTGTCTTGAGTTTGTGTTGCTGGTTTAAAGTTTCAGCAAATTCAATCTCTTGTTACTAAGACTCCTTTAGAAGCTATTTTTGCCTGCATCTTTCTGTCTTTTTTTTTTTTTTTTTTAAATCTACCATTACAGTCTTAGCTTTTACATATTTCTTGTCATTTCTACTCAGGAGTCTTTGCTTTTAAGCCAAGTGTTTCCATTATGTCATCCTTTAACTAATTTATTTTTCTCTTTTGCATATGAAATACAAGCCAGGATGATAAAATCTTAGTTCATGTTTTTGGATCTTTGGGTTGGTTGTCTGTTCGTTTTTGTTTTTCGCTTTTTTTTAACAGAGGAAACTTATGAAAACACATTGCTTTTTAAAAAGGCTCCTACTATTCTAAGTGCATTACCTCCAATAATGAATAGTTCTTTCAAGGCTTTTCTAAAGCACAGATAAATTTTTACATTTACTTGAGTAAGAAATAAAAAGTCTTCTGAACTTTTAAATACAGGTTCTCTTCTCACTGGAATCACTACAGATTTTCAAAGTCTATAAAAGGCAAAGTAAAAGAATAAAAAAATAAAAAGAAAGAGAAAACTATCATTACCATCCTTTAGTTGGCAGTCACTAAAATTTTCAGGCATTATAAAAAAACCAAAAGCACTGCTTCTGTCTGGGATGCTACAGATATTTCCACATGTGAAAGGCAGTGTGTGACAACAAGAAAGACTGAAGTTCCAGCTGTGCCAGGCTAAAAATTGCCAGTAGTATTTTTCAATACACCATCAACTGCATTTAGAAGTCTGCTAAATTCTACAACTCAAAAGTACATAAAGTCTTGGGTTTTCTTTAGAAATGCCTAGCTAGATTATACTATGCAAAACCTCAATGAATCCACTAATTAAAAAATAAGTCCCAAAGGTCAAGACTAAAAAAACCCGTAAAGTTTTGGGAAGGCCACAAATACAAATTCTCTCCATTAACCATACCAAGAGCTGTCTATTCCTCTGGTAATTCCCTCATTTCTATAAGGCTCCCAATGACTGACTTTCTAACTGTTTCTCTTCCTCCTCCTCCACAACAAAAGCTTCAAACGTCTATTCTATCCTTTTCTTCTCCTTGTTGTTCATTTGCCTTATCCTGCTCCCTTCCTCAAGAAGACAGGAGTTGTGTAAATGCCCACCTTACCATGCAATTCCCTCATTATTATTTCTTTTCAGACAGAGAGGCTGCTCACCGTGACCTGTCCAGTTAAACTCTACAGCAAATGTAAGGCTTTATTCTGGACAAAGCTTGATACAGCTTTTGGTTCTCCTATTATTTAAAACCCACACATCGCTGATCCATCATTGTTTATACTGACCAGAATGCTGAGCTGAAAGCAGAACCTAGTAATTCTTTGGAAATGAAGACAATGGTATTACACATTTGTAGTCCTACAATAATAAAGCTCCAGCTCCTGTGCAGGAGTAAAGATGCTACAAAAGAGAGAAGGCACTTGTGAAAAATTTCTTGTTATTTTCCTCTCCACTGAGGCAGAAGAAATCTCTTTGTGGAGATCTCCTGGGGAAAAAGACATGAAGCAAACTGCAGTCTGACGAAACAGCAAAACTGAGTATCTTTGTCCATATTCCATGGCCTGGTCTGGAAAGAAGAAGCAGTCAGCCTAACCTCCACTCACAGCTCTCAAAAGGCCAATGCAGCAAGTGGAAAAAAAATGTGGTATTTTTGAGGAAACACTGCGATTGAATAATTCTGAAGGATCCCTGACTTTCAAGATGGATGACTATTTCATGAGCCATGAATGGTCACAGAAGCAGAAAGAGCCTGACTTGCTGCTTCCTGTACAGCTGCCAGAAAAAAAAAGGAAAAACTAACCAGGATGAGAACAAAATACAAGCACTCTAGACTTGTTAAATCCTTGGGGAGTAATTGGGATTGAAGCCAAGGAAGTAGTATTGGGCTATTTCCCATGGTTTTCAGAGATGCTTAAGTCATCTGAAGAGTGCACTCCTTATTCCACACTGCAAAATTTTACTCTGTGAGGACAGAAGAGAAAATTTTTGGAGACTGTATCAAGTTTAATTCTATTTATTAGCTCTCCTCATCTTTGGTTTTGTTTAAGACACTATGTTTTTAATGGTCATTTTTAGGAGCACAGAGTTCTTTAAGCATAGGCATCCTGTTCTTAAAAAGCCAACAATAATACCAGTAGGAGTTTTTAGTGAAACTTTGAAACTTTATCCATTTTTTTCTAATTAATTTTGTTTTTGTGACTAAGAGCTTTCACAGAGCATGCTTACAGATGATTTTAACTAAGCTTTTTATTTTAAAAGCTAAATTGTGAGCCTTAAAAATTAACAATTAAGCCTTTAAAAAATAAACAATAAATATGTGTAAAATTTCTGCAATGACAAGCCTAGTTTGGGAGGGAATGATTTTTAAAAGAACAAAAACATTTCAGTACTTCCACCTCTTCCATGATTTTTCTGTCCATCAACTGAGTTTATCATTTTAATAAGAAAAAAGTGTCAAGTTTTATCCTTACTCTACTTCCACTTCAGTTACATTTCCATCCTCTATATTCTCTTTTTGTCTTAGGAAATACACACACATTTGCACTCTGTTCTGTAAAACTACTACACAGTTATACAGTTTGTGTCAAATTTGACAAATTTGGCAATATAAGAAATAAAGAAAAGGACTGCGAGTATTTAGGACAATATTTAATTTTTGTGCCTTGGTGTCAGTTACATGCAACTGGGTTTGTTTGTAGGAACTGTAGCAAATTATGCTTGCTGTATAGCAATCTATACATGGTAGATGATCAGGACACCTTATGACCACAAATTTTAAACCCATTGACTTTGGCCTACTTAAATCACCAAAGGATCAACGATTCAGACAGGGTCTTAAACAATGAAGAGCTCCAAAGACCTAGCTGTCTGGAAAAATTTCCATCCATAATGTATCAATTAAAAAAGCCCCCCAAAACCAAATTCCACATTATTTTTTCAGAAATTAAAAATTTATAAATATAATCCTGAATCAAAACAAACAGGAAAAAGTGCAGTAACAGAGAATGGAATTTAATGTAATAAAGGGAGGCATAGATTAATGCTGTTACTTACAAAGCACTTGTGTTCATGTTGTGCTTAAATATATTACCATAACAAAACATAACAGAATAAAAGATGCAGGTGAAAAAGTCACAATTTTTCCATCTTCCCACACGGTACATTCTTCCTAAAAATCTATTTTCACAGTGTTTGCTCATTCTCGTTTAAAGTAATCCTGTAAATTAGGCTTCTACAAAATCTCTTATGAGATTTTATAGGCAAATTATAGCCTATGGACCTTTGGAAACTTCTGCTATTATGTCTAAACTTCCATGTCTTCATTTGATCCTGTAAGTGTTAGCTAATCTGGCACCAGACCTAACAATATCCTTATATACACTGGCATGAGCAACTCTCCATATTCCTGCCTTTCTGCCATCTGCTTTGACTCTTATTTTCTGTCAAGCTCTTGAATTCCTGTTCCTAAGTCAGTCTTCTCTGGACTCTCATCACTCTTCCCTGAACTCTCTGAGATCTTTTAGGTAAACCGACATAGTGAATAACACACCATGAGGAAGTTCAACCAAAACATGAAAGAAAGGGGCTCTATTAATGACTGTTCATTGCTGCAATCTGCAGCAATTTGGCCAGTAGCTGATAAGAATTTGGATAATCATAAGCAGGTAGTCTTTTGAACTGCTGGGACACTGACATCTTTTATGTAGAAGTAAATAAATGGAGGTATAAGATTAAGTCTGGAGAATATAATTGTTGTGGAAAATAAATGTTATTAATACCTCAAATAATTAGTGACCTTTGCTGCCAGGAGAATAACTTACATATGTTTCAGAAAGCCATTATGCAGAACATACACATCATATTTATTTCTTCTTTTTTTACAATTAAGAACTTCCTCTTCAGAAAAAATACAAAAGAAAATGAGGCAAACAGGGAAGCAAACAGCAGAACAGGCCTTCTGAAAGCTGGGCAGTAATAAAAGAGGAAAGGGTACTTAATCATCAAAGAATGCATTTTAGCTGTGATGTTTTTTCTTCTGGTTTATTATTGAAGTAAAACATGATGACTGAAGACATTTTTAATGCTCGGAAAGCAGAACAGGCATCAGCAAACCAAAGTAGCTAGTATGTGTATTTTATTCCTGTTTTATAAACATAGAACTATGCAAAATGAAAAATGCGACTTCATGTTCTACTTCTGTTTTGACAAAAAAAAAAAGAAATCTCAAAACCCTTGACTAAAATATTTTCTTTTTAATGAAATAAAATTAAGTAAAGAATGTGGCAATTTGACATTAGTGGTTTCATTTTTCATCTGAACAGAAAGTAAATGCAGGCTTCTCTCTTTGCTCTCAGCTTCATCTTTTTGTCACAAATCATCTGTCTTGTTCCCACCTCAGGAAGGTGCACTGAGATTTTGAAAGCCCATACTCTTTACTACAAATTGTGCTTATGATGAAGCTCCAGCCATTGGCCAACCTTCAATTTATCCACTGCAGGACATAAGATCTATTTCAGAGAGCAGGCAAACCTTCAAAACTCACATCTGAAAAAGGACTGACAGGGAAGTAGCTAAAATGTACATACTGAAAGGTGTCGCATACAGTATTCATCAGGTTTCAGTCCATATTAGAATTTCAGTTTTGGAACAAAGTTATATTGTTCCATTTAAAATAAATGTTCTCAGTTATTTGCAAGGTTTAGCTTATAAAGAAATAATTCTGTTTGGATTATTTCCCAGAACACATTCTTCAAAACTTCACTTTGTTCTTGACATAAATTGAAAACAATAATATAGATATACTGTATACCGGCTTCAAAATGGCATTAAAGAGGCACATTATCAATATGTTTAAAACATTTAGAAAGCTCAGCTTTGCATCTTTCTAAGTGAATGACTAGATACTTAGATTGAGTAATACCTGTTCCAATAAACTACTGTGTGGCAAATGTTTTGAATAATGGTTAATTTATGCTGAGGTAATGACAGCATAATACAACTGAAATCTGTGCTAATAGGAAAAAAGAAGCCCCTTCCAGCTATTTCTGTTACAATCAGCTGCAGTAATTTTCACCCCGTCTCTCTCTCTTGCATAAAATATTACTTTAAGTGTATGTGAAAATGCTTGTTGCTAAATTTAAAAATCAATAATTGGTACCTGTCATCCATATGGAGAAAAACAAAAAACCCAGACAATAAAGAAGGAATTTTCATGCACAAGACCCATATTTTATATATTTCTGCAATAAAAGACAGCAATTCTTGTTAATGTTCTTTTCATACCAGCAAAACATTAAACTCAGTTTGGGTGAGACGCCAGGGTTTGAAATGCACATGGAATTTCTAATGGAGATGGGAATGGGCAAAACAATTTATTCCAACCAATACTTCAAGAAAGCTGTAGTATTAGAAGATATTTTTCTGGAATATGTGTTATTTACAAATTCACTGCAGTATTTCTTTGATGAATGAATTATCTGAAATATTTAATAAACAGGCTGATTCAAGTCTCATCAGCTTTTCTGTTTGAATGCTCAGTATAAAGTTGGTGGTGTTCGTTGAGTGGCAGTGCTTAGCTCTGCCTGGATAATGAGCATTTTAATCACAAGTACATCAAATAATAAACAAATCCCAAACCTTCTAATAGGCCATTTTGGACAAAAACCCCACCTGTATGTCACAAACAAATGCCATTTGTTTTACTTTAAGAGACTGTGTCTTTTCTTGGTTCTGAAAAGGTTCTGAATTCCCATAAACATGTAACAGCATGATCCAGGAATGGCCATGAATTCAGATCATCGTGCATTCTTTGAAATAGTGACTACCTCTCATCTCTAATATATTCATTAACTGGAGATATCATGATCAATCATTAATCTAACTGTGGATAATTGTTTTAAGCAATGGTAGAAGGATGTTTTAAAATTGGAGTCCTATGGATCAGAATATGATTTCTGACTCCTTGTCATAAATGGCTTCTGTTACTTAGGGTAGGTCCTCCCAAAAAGTTATTTCATAGTTAAATTGGATGCATGATTAAAATGTTTTGATTATTCTGAAGCAAACACCTTCTGAAAGCCCTTTCCTCTGAACAACAAACAGATGAAAGTGCACACATTAATATCGAAGTAGAAGTCTATATATTGGGCAATTACTGTGGCAACTGACCTCATGCAATTTATATTAATTCCTTACTGAATA
>WEKY01063657.1:1257-15833 GCA_013390045.1 Picathartes gymnocephalus
GTTAGCCAATCATGTATTGTTTGTCATGATGTAGATTATAAAAGGAATCTGTTTCTAATAAAGTTAGAGATATAGCCTGATGGAGCATTGCAGCCTCTTCATGTCTTGTTCATTAAGAACAGCGACAGGCTGGGATACCAACTACTTGATCAGGTTGCTCAGGGCCCCATCCAACCTTGATGGTACAAGTACTTGAACACTTCCAGAGTTGGGGCATCCACTACTTCTCTGGGCAACACTTCCAGTGCCTCGCCGCACTCATGGTAAAGAATTCTTTTACAACTAATCATTTAAATCTCTCCCCTTTTAGTTCAAAATTGTTCCTGCAAGGGTCTTATCACAAGCTGCTCATGTAAAAACATGCTTTCTGTCTTTTTTTTATAAGACTTCTCTAAGAACTGAAAGGCTGCAGTAGGGTCTCCCTGGAGTATTCTCTTCTTCAGTATGAACAACCCCCACTTTCTTAGCTTGTCTTCATAGCAGAGCTGCTCCAGCCCACTGAGCATCTTTGTGGCCTCCTCTGGATCCACTCAAACAGGTTCATGTTTTTTCTTGTGCTGAGGACGCTGGACCTGGGCAAAGCACTGCAGGTGGGGGGTCTCATGAGAGAGTAGAGGGGGACAATCACCTTCCTTGACCTGTTGGGCAATGCTCTTTTGCTGCAGCCCAGGATACCATTGGCCTTCTGGGCTGTGAGCACACATTGCCAGATCACATCCAGCTTTTCATCCATGAAAGCCCCCATGTCCTTGTCTACAGGGCTGCTCTCAACAAGATCATCTCCCAGTCTGTACTCATGTCTGGGGTTGCCCTGATCCAGGTGCTGCACCTTGCACTTGGTGAAAAATTTTCTATGTAAATCCATATGTATGAGCTGTCAATTGCAGTATGAGAGCTGTAATGCAAATTCTCTTTTGCAATCACTTAAACTCAACTGTTGGTTGAGTCCTCTCAGTTATCTTACTGAAGAAACTGTTCAGTACTATAGTGACTTACCCTACGGAACAGCGAAAAGTTCTTAAGTCAATCAAATACAGCAGAACTCATCCTCATTGTTGAATACAGCTCTGATTTTTTTGTTGTTATAAAAACTAACAGATCTTTTAGTTTTGGTGTATAATTGCTGTTAACAGCCATGTATTACAGTTGTAAAAATTTCCATCTCTTCAAATCCACTTCAATATTGTTTAGCAGCTAGGGAAAAAAGTGCATGTAATATATTTTTTCAATAGCTCTTGGATCAGTAGCCTTTGCACATACATGATATGCTACCAGAGAGCTCCGGGTTTCTTTTTGGAGCTGGTGGCATAATGGATCCAGATTAGCTTTTGCCATATAGATTTAAGGTTTGACAGGCTATAAATGAGGCCTTGTTGGCACAAGTGAATACTGGGTATTATTAGTTGCTTGAAGTATATGAAGTTTTGGAGTTTGCCCCACAAATGTGGGTTACTATTGTATAAGAAATCTGGCCTCTCTGAATTCCTGGATAGTGATTTTACTCACTTGAGAAAAACATTGCCAGCGTCCACTCATTTTAGCAAAGGTGACCCACAAAACATTTTCTCAGAAAGTTATGTATCCCAGACAGCTAAATACTTTTGTACAGTATCAATACTTAAACTAGCTGACAGATTTAAGTTGGCACAGATTTAAATACAAGCAACTTAGCGCACATTTAAAAAATCTAAAAGCAATTTCATTTCTTGATGGAAATGTTTAGTTCCATTGATTTTCTTTGGATTTCATGTGATGAAGGTTGATACTTTTCCTGCAGTCAATATGAGATTAGTGTCATAAAACCTACTGAGCTCTGTAGAGGAGCTTTTCAGCCCCTGCACTGTCCATGTTTCACAGAAATGGATCAAGTCCCTTGACATAGGTGTATTGCTTAGTTCAAATTTCAAAGTATCACAGAATATTCTGAGCTGGAAGGGACCCATAAGGATCATTGAGTCCAACTCTTAGGTGAATGGCCCATATAGGGATCAAACCCATGACCTTGGTGTTATTAGCACCATGCTCTGACCAACTGAGCTCATCTCAGGGCTGAAAAAAGAAGCCTAGAGTGCCTGGTATTCTCAATGAGTTCCCCATTCCAGTACTAAGCAAGCCTGATCCTGCATAGCTTCCAAGATCAGATGAGATTGGGCATTCTCAGGGTGGTAGAGTATCTAGAGACTCTCTACTGAGAGAGAAGTTTTAGAATTTCTCAGCTGTTTTTCTACAGCAAAATTATAAAGATGAATACATATTATTTGCTGTAACCCTCTGTAAGTCAAGTCAAAATCTGCTGTTCAAATTAGTAAAGAAGCTTTAAGCAGTCCAATCATAAAGCCTTAACTGTCTGTCAGTAGGATCTCTCTTACCTAAGTCAGTTGTGTATCTCCAACTTTGTCACATTTGTTTCCTACTAAACCACCTGATGCAAGTGAACTTCATGTATACTTTAAGATTGTAATATGGCAGCTGCAGCCAAGATTACCTGATGTAAGAAATTGTTTATGTAGTTGTATGATTGAAAACGTTGCTTTTAAGGAAATGCTGGGGGTTTTTTTTTCCCTAGTTGCTTTGTGCTTAGACTTGCATCATGGAACCCACCATACAACATACCATACATACATTTCAGTTTATGCTACTGCTCCATTAATATGTTTCTAAAATTGGATGTTGCACTTTTTCAACCTTTGCAGATCATCATTTAAAATACTCAAAAGGTAAACTGATTTCCTTAAGTTTCCTCAGTAGTATGTACATATAACATCTGAAAATCTTGTCTGATGATGAGACCCTTGTTTCAATTCTTGTTTAAAATTGCCTGACAGGATTCATAAGCAAATATCAGAAGACAGGAGAACATTATGGTGCCATGAAACAAGCAGGATTTCATCATATCAACTTCGACTTCAAAACCAGTGACAGATTTGTTTGATTAGTATTTGTTTGCTCAAACTGGTTGTATGTAATTGATTCTATTCGAAACAACTGAAGTGGATATCAGTGATAGCTTAAATTAACTCATGTCTGTGATTTGTTTTTGCATTTATCTTCTTATATCTTTTTCAGGTGTTTTTTGATTTAATGAGAGAAATTAGAGCCAGAAAAATGGAAGACAGCAAAGAAAAGAATGGGAAGAAGAAAAGAAAAAGCCTAGCTAAGAGGATTAGAGAAAGATGTTGCATTTTATAATCAAAAGCGTGGATTCCTTTCCTACCCTGACCATACTAATAAAAACCATAATTTATAAGCATGCCATTGAAGGCTGAAGTGACTGAAATTACCCTAACATGTTGGAAAATGTAATGTACCACTAAAAGCATGATTTGGAGCTGCACTGAAAGTCAAATTCACTGAAAACAAATTATGTGGCTTCAAGAGAAGCAAAGTTCAGTCCATTTCATAATTGCCTACCTTCTTACATTTCTTCTGAACGTAGTGTTTCATAGGTAGTCTTCTTTTTAATAGTGAACAGAGGGGCAAAGTATTACTTTGTGGGCTCTTATAAAGCATACTTTTTTATCACTGGTATTTGTCAATTTGTCAATTTGTCTTTTGTTGCCTTGAAAATTACAATTGTGAACATGATACCTAACAAAGCAGTATGCAGCTGTTTTGCCATGGAGTTATGCAAATTAGAAAAGAATAATGTATATGTGAACAGCTATGTTGAGGAAACTGTATGTGGTTCTGCATTACCTGATTAACTTAGAAGAGCGACGTAATCTTTTACATTGAAACATTTGAATATGCCTTAATTTTAAAACCCAAACATAGCAGGTTGCTTAATCAAGGGTGTATTTTCAACTCTGTTGCATGGAGACTGTCCCTGTGCATCAGTGTGAGACTGCCCTCTCTGTGGAGCACAGTTACGTGGATGATTTCACTCACTAGCTGTCTGCTAGCAGTGTCTGTTCTTTAAATGTGTGCCATACTCTGGTAATGTGAATAATACAGAGCATATTCTGTCGTCTGTAACTTGGTAGACAATGTGGTATCTTAAAACTGAAAGGTCAGAATACACATAAGACTGAAGTCATAAGCCTATGGCACATCTAAGCCTGGAATGGTTGTTTAAAATTTAACATGCTGGTACCCTTTGCGCGTAGATTTTTGTCTAGATGTTCCTTGGGTTTTAACTCCCTGGAATTGGGTAGAGTGGGGCTGATCTAGTAGCGCTTGTGTTTTTAGTTAAGATGTTGTCTGGGAAATTCTGGTTAATTTCTTTTGTGTTCCTAATACTTAACTATGGGAACATGGTGTGTTATGCTGAAGCTCTTTGCAGGTTTTGTACTGTTTAGTCTATGTTGATGTTCAAATGGGGAACAGCACAGCTACTTTTTCTAGTTAATGTTGATATCAAACAATCAAATGTGCTTTGCAATACAGAAACCTCTAACATGCACATCCAAAATAGCCCCAACAAAACATGCCGCCTCAGTTGCTTCAGAACAAGAATACTAGCACATGGTTAGTGTGCTGCATCTTAACTAAAATATGCCAGAATGTTTGAGGGTTTTGGACTCCTCTGGATTGAGACAGTCTAGATCAATTCCACAAACTGTTATACTTTTTATACATGTATAAGCCTATAACTGACAGTTTAAAATGTGCTCAAGCAAACTAGGTAACAAATATTTAACTTTCATCCTAACAGATGTTCTAGGGACTCAAGTCTTAGGAGTTATATTTGTCATGTTCAATATTTATCAGTAGGACTTTTGTATGTGCATTTAGTAGACTGCCAAGTGCAGAATAAAAGTTACTCATGTAACTGGCAAATAAAAGCCAGTCTTCATCTTACTGTGTACTCATTTGGATCTATTTAGCAGGGAGTCTAACCACTAACATTGTGACTTTGGTTTGGAACCTATATACTGGAAACGGAGGTGTTATGAAGCCACTGGACACACAAAACTTGGTCTTGGCTGATGCCTTATCCTGTCCTTTTATTTGCTATTTGAGCCATTGAAAGATGAATAAACTTCCATTTTTCTAAAATACTTGTGCGGCGTTAATTGATAACTATATTATTCATAAACATTGCTATAGCTGATGTCAGTTGTCAACAGTTAAACCTAAGTACTCTAGAACTGGTTTGTGTGCATGAAGAAGATTGTACATTAAACCAAATTAGTCTGATAAAAAGCCACTCTTTAAAAGCTGAGACTATGTATGTGCTACCTTTTATCCATAGGTAATTTGCTTGGTTGCTACAAGACTACCTGAAAATAGGCAACAAATTGCAGTAAGCTTGTTCCAGAATTACTTTTCCATTAAGAATGGAAAGTGAGATTTAAAAACAACAACTGCAAACCCCAAACTGAAAAAAGGACTATCTCACATAAGCTTTAATAAAATAAAAATGCATTCTAAGTCTTCTCTTTTGGAACACTTGAGGAGAACCTAAGTGGGCTTCCTCAATCTGCAGGGAATATAGCTTGCATCATGTATTACAGGATTTCAGTATATCTTGAAAGAGTCATCCAAAGTGAGTGTCACATTTGCATCATAGAGGAGTGTTTCGTCTAGCCTACTTGAGTATCTGAAATTCCTAGGTCTAGCTGCTCAGAGTGCTTCTGTGCCTGAGGGCACTTTTTATCCCCTATTTCTTCAAGAAGCTGAAGATACTCTCTTCTCTGGCAAGATCAAAGCCTTCCATGGTAGTTCCCTCCAAGTTAGCCTGGTGTTGGCAGTACTGTTGGTCCCTTTTGTGAAATGCAATGTATGGTAAAACTGCAGAACAGAGAGAGATGCCTTAATTTGTAAAATGCTATAAATTTGAGTCTTCTGTTATGTATGAAACCAATGTTAAATTTTTATACTAACTTTATTTTATTCTGTAGCTTTTCATAGCTTTAAAAACTCAACTGACTTTCAAAAATGTTGGCTAAGAAATCTGTGGTGTATTTGGTGATTTCTGTAGCCTCCTGCTAAATATACAGTAGCTTAATAATAGTGATGTCTAGTAGTTTTCTTTGACTATTCCGAAACAGTGTGAAGGCATGCAGGAAGTCCTTTCCCCTTCATAGAGACCTTGTTAACATCACAGTACCGTGCAGAATGACCCTTCTGGCAATTCCAGTGGCAACCACAATGCAATAAAATACACTCCGTATCTGAGACTTGTGCTCGCTATATTCATATGTAGAAGCCAAATATTTAATCTATTTATATATTAAATGGTCTTGCTGAAAATCCTGAGCTCCATTTTGGGACACCAAGGTTTGCAGTGCCTCTATGAAACTACAGAATCAGAATATTCTGAGTTGGAAGGGACCCACAAGGATCATCAACTCCAATTCTTGGCCCTGCACAGGACATCCCGAGTCACACTGTGTGCCTGAGAGCATTGTCCAAACTCTTCTTGAACTCTGCTGGGCTTGGTGCTGTGACCACTTTCCTGGGGAGTCTGTTCCAGTGCCCAACCATCCTCTGTGTGAAGAAACTTTTTCTAATATCCAATCTACACCTCCCTGACACAACTTCATGCTGTTTCCTTGGGTCCTGTCACTGACCATGAGAGAACCATACCTCTCCTCTGCTTTCTCTTGTGAGGATGTTGAAGAGTGCAATGAGGTCTTCCTTCAGAGGGGAGGTGTCCTCTACTTGATTATAGTTCAATGCAAAATGTGGAGCAGCAGAGCAATGGCTGGTATCATGTGAGTGCATACAACACATTTAGCTGTGTCAGAACTAGATCAGAAGGTAAGACAGCCTATGACAACTGAGAACTGAAGAGGAAAAACTAATAGCACACCCTAATTTCTAAACTTTCTCGTTGTTAAGACGTTGGCTCTTACATCCATGTGGATGCACAGTCAGTTGTGCATAAAATATTTCCTTCCAAATTCACTCCTACCAATTTTTGGCTGTAATTAATTTAAATAAATGGGTATGCTTTTGAGAACTGAATTATGAGAGAAACTTTTTGCATATTTTTGTGGTAACTTAAGCTTGTTACTAAAATTGAGTGGTAGGAAATGTGCCAGTGTTGCTATTACTGGAGTATGAATTAATCTTTGATCTAAATACATGGACCAGACTGGAATATTTTGGTTGAAGCTTCTTTGTCAAAGAAATGCTGAAATGCATACCACTTGAGATCTGCCTAGGATTGGACATATGCCAAAGCTCTTCTCATTTTCAGAAGACCCTGACTAGATCTAACCATCTGTTTAACTGGTACAATCCATTTTGGATATAATTTGGTTTGTTTGTGCTGAGGTATTTTCTTCAGCTTGTCCTGGGTAAGCCAAAAAAATGTATTGTATTCCATTTTTCCTTGACATCAATCCATGCAGTTTGTGTTAATGTTCCTTTAAGACCTGGGGGCCAGACATGGTTTACCCTGGAGGGGTAGGTTCTGGCGGGGGTGGGACGTTCGAGGGACCCCTTTAAGAGACAGGGAACAGGCACACAGAGTCCTCTTTCTTGTTTCTTGCTGAGATGCCAAGGAAGTTGCCTGGCATAGGTCTCCAAGATACAGCAGTTTTTTCAATCCAAAACTGTTTCAGAGGGAATTTCACAATACATAGCCACAGTGCCAAGTTGGAGCTGTAGAGGCCAGGGCTGTGGGTTTCAGTGGTTTTCTTTCCCCACAAAGCAGCAGCAACTTGGAACTGCAGTAGCCAAACGAACTGGGTCTGGCCGGCCAAAAAGAAGCAGAGGAACTGATATCTCAGGCTGGGAAGGCTGGGCTAAGTGGGGCTTCTCTGCCATCTTGTCTTTGTCCCCTGGGCCTTGTGGTCTTCTTTGGAGGCCACCGTATTGGAATGGGGCTTCTCCACCATCTTGTTTTCTTTGTTCCTGGGGAGCCCACAGGATTCAGTACCTTTGTACATTGTGATTATTACCGTTATCTTGCTTGTGGCTATTTTGTTTTTTAGTAAACTGTTATTTTTTCACTTACACATTCTCACATTTGTCTTTCCTTATTGGTGAAAGGTGAGTGGTTAAAGGGGAGGTAGCTCATTTCTCAGGCTCCACCCCATAATTTATCTTAAACTAAGACATGCTGTGCAGCATGTTGATTTAAAAATATGTATCGGTTCACTTTATGAACTTGGTAGCAATTACATTTTTTTCTAGTCCATTTCTAATTGATTTGGCCATATTTATGGCAGAAGAGCAAGGAGAGGAGGGGGGGAAGCTGATTTCTGCACCACCTAAGGGCAAGTGGCCATCATCCATGAGCAGCTGTGGAAGGACAGGGTAAGCAAAGGGAGAAATCAGGAAGTATCCAGAACTCAGATGAAAGCTCAGTGGGTCTTTGCAATGCTTTGGCAGGTACAAGGAGGATCGGGAACTAAAACTCTGCACACCAGGAAGAGGCACAAAGCACTGGCACACTCCTGGTGCCAAAAGCAAGGTGGAACAAACAGCCAGTGAAGCCCATGAGGCTGACAGTGCCAAACTGCAAACCGGATACATGCCTTCTCTTTGTTTTCTCTTCCTGGCAGCATCAGTACTGATTTTCAGGTATTTTCTTGCTGAGTAACAGGTGAGATAGCACCTGCGGCAGCGCTCTACTCCTCTGCCGTCCTCTTCACAGACCTCACTCTCATTCCTCTCTGAAAGGGAGTAGGCAAGAAATGGTTACAGAGTGTGAGCCACTGATCTGGTTAATGTTGCTTCCTGTGCTTGTGCTGTAAGCATAGAGTAAAAAGAGGTTGAAGACGGGTAGGAAGAAGCTTCATGCACAGACCCACTGGAGCCATGACCACACTTGCAACAACAGTCTTGCACTCTTTTTCCGTGGAAAGTCTGAAGGAGGATCTGGGATCTTGAGGTAGCATAGTGTTTTATTCTCTCTGTGTTTCTTATGGGTTCCCCATTTTCCACCCTTTTGTTCTTGATTGATGCTGTAACACCTTACTGTTTGTCAGTATCCTAGGCAAAAGAAGAGGATCTGGTAAGATTGAGCTTGTGCTTCATGGATGTCCTGGCTAAGAGTGGAGGCATGATGATAATCAGCAGTTTAAATGCTATATTTTAGACACTGGATGAGGTCCTGAAAGTAATGAGTTGAGGTTTACCTGAGCTCAGCATGCTTGGTAAGCTTCTGTTAGAGTTATTTTTGCTTTTTGCTTCTTCTATGAAGGAAAAATTATGAGATAGGGTTTTTTCAGTGCAACAAGGCTGACCATTAGCTAAAATGCTGCCAGACTAATGTGTTAAATATTAGTCATCTCTAAAGAATGGGTCTAAAACAGTAATCCTTCTGTTTTATTTTATAACTGCTAAAATGCCTACTGAAATAAATGGGGGAAGTGTCAAAAGAAGGGTTAAAAATAATGTACTGTGTCCATGGATAGCACTTTGCTGTGAGTGGTTGTAACTCCTGTGTCGAGCTGCCTTCAGGAGATAGGTGCTAGATAGTGTGAAGAGCACATCCTGCATCAGACTGAGGGCTCGATCTTTTGGCCTTGATAATGTCAGAGGAGCGGGGGTTTGTTGTCCTGTGGAAACCCAGCAAAACTGGATAAACCCAGCAAATGTTTAGAAAACACTTTTTGCAAATTTGTGCAGATGGTTTCATTATCTTGAGATGATCCACAGCTCTTCCCCCGCCCCCCTCAGAAGGTACCTGCCCTCCTCCCACAAAGTGACAGAGAATGCCTAGACTGGGAGATGGTTACGGGTATTTAGTGCCTTCTGCTAGTCCAGAGCTGGGAAGAAATGTCATAATGGGAAATTTCTCTGTGTGCACTGGTCTCCAATGTCCTGACATGCTGGCCTTCCAAAAGTTTCACAAAGAGGACCAGTGGAGCACCAGAAGCAACACACAACTACTTTTGTTTCAATAG
This sequence comes from Picathartes gymnocephalus, assembly GCA_013390045.1. Classification (NCBI taxonomy): domain Eukaryota; kingdom Metazoa; phylum Chordata; class Aves; order Passeriformes; family Picathartidae; genus Picathartes; species Picathartes gymnocephalus. The sequence goes on from WEKY01063657.1 coordinate 11,064, forward strand.
ACATCAGATGTGGGAGCCCAGGAGTCACAAAGGTTCAGCCAGGGACCTACAACGGTAGAACCATAAAGCACTGACAAACCCAGAAAGGCAGGAGTAGGCATGACTTGGTTCCCCTTTCTCTGGGAAACACAGTCTACAAGGATTTTTTATGGCCCAGAAGAGAGAGCTAGTGCTGGCATTGGTGATGAGCTCGCTCTGGTGCCTCATCCCCATGGGGAGTAATGCCTTCAGAGACCCAAGCGTGTGCACAGAAGATTGCCCTGGTGCCAAGTGGCAGAACTTTCTGGGGGGCCGTGGGTAGCTGCCACTGAGTTCTTTCTAAACCCTGAACAGCGCCATCCCTGGCCATCCCTTGCCATTGAGCTGGACTGATTTAGAACAGTGTTGAGAGTTGGGAAAGATGGGCAGGGTAGACAGGAACAGCCACTTTTGGGGTCCACCCAGGAAATCTGGGAAGATTCTTTCCCCCAGATGTGGGAAGAGGGGCCACCCAAGGGCCATCTTGTGGAGCATGAGCAGCAGTACCTGGCCAAAATGGCCCAAAAGAACCCTGACAACAGGCCATTGCTCAGTGCTGCAGAGGAAGGTAAAAAAATGTCATGATAGGGTGATTCAAATCTATGCAGAGGTCTCAGCCTACCATGTCTTACCAAACATGCAGGTGTCTCATTAGTCAATAAGGCTGAGTGGCACTGGAAACCAGCCTATGACCCATGTTGAACCGGGAGGTTTGAATTCTCTATAAAGGGAGCTGAGAACAATAAACGAAAGGCTGTTACTGCATGAACCTGGTGTGTGTGTGCCTGTATCCCTGTCTCCTACCATCTCAGCAGTGTGACAACGAACAGTGTGACATAACAAAAAAAACACCAGAGGGTACTTGATAATCCACCACGGAGAATAAAAGCCATTCTCCCCCAAGCTGCAGGGCATGAGAGGCCATCTTCATGGGGCATGAGCAGCAGGCAGCAACCTAGCCAAAAGAGACTGAAGAAGTCCTAAGCACTGGTCAGCCTCAGTGCAGCAGAGGAAGGTAAAATAACCCCAGGTACCATTATCAATCTGTCCCAGGAGAAAATTCCTTCCTTACCTCAGTGCTGGTGACCAAGCTATTCCCTGAGCACTTGAGTGAGACTTTTCACCTCCTTGTCACATAGGGTGGTAAACGACCCAGGAGATGTCCAAGCCATATTTTGACTCAACACAGAGGCATCTCAGGGGCTTGTGAGCCACATGCCCCCAGGCTAATGGATCTTGGAGACAACATTTCTTTCTGTGTCTGGCAGGACACCAGTGGGTGCTCCAAAGCACTGGAATCCCTTGTGACATCTCAGCACCCTATATCTTAGAGCTGCTGCCCCATCTCAGCAGGGCATGAGAACAGAAAGCTCTGCAGTGCTCCTTCTGAAGGGATCCCCTTAGTCTTGCCAGTGCTCTCCAGCAGTTAAGTTAGGCTGAGAGCCTTGAGCACCTCCTCATGTTCTAGATCTTTGTACTGTCAGCAGCCTCATTCAGCTGCCTGTCCCCTTCCCCTTCCCCTTCCCCTTCCCCTTCCCCTTCTCCTCCCCTCAGGCAGTTGCCACCCACAGTGGGGTGTGACGGGAGAGGGAAAAAAACACCAGGAGAAGTGGGAGAAAGCAACCCTCAGAGACTGTCAAAGAAACAACCATTTATTTCTTTCTACAATCAAGGGTTCTTGGCCTGTGCCGCCGCCGGCGGGACGGCCTCTTTGGGGGCTGGGGAGAGTCCTGAGGGCCAGAGGCCCTCCTCTTGGCGGGGCGCCGCGGCCCCTCGGGCAGGCAGTCCCTGTCCCGGCCAGGAGCGGAAGGGCCGCGGCTGCAGCCCTGGGCAGAGGGTCCTGCTACTGCTGCTGCCCCGCCGGGCTGCCCCTGGGGCTGCTCCCGCTCTGCGGGGACAGGCGCGGATGGAGCGCGGCCGGGCCCTCCGCTCAGGATGGCTTCCGACCCTCCAACGTCCGCTTCCACATTGGAGACTACAGGGTTGCAGGAGGAAGCCAGGATGGGGGTGGGAGTCTCCTGGGGGCAGGCAGAGGGACCAGGGATGGCTGTGGGACCCTCCTCCTCCCGCTCCTCCTCCTGCTCTTGCACCTCCTCCTCAGCATCGGAGTTCCGGAGGTTCGTCCGGCGCAGGATCTCATCACTGCACCTGTCTGCGGCAATGTCGATGAGCCGGCGCACAAATGCCACCGTCTGCTCTTGCAGCATGGGGTGCAGCTCCCGGACCAAGGCCTCCTCACTTAGCCCGTGGCGGCACAAATTGGCTACGATGGCGCTCTGTGCCAGAGCCACCTCCCACCAGCGTGTTCTGAGCAGCTCTGATAGCTCCTGGTTCAGCCAGGGCAGCAGGGGCTCGAGGATTTCTGAGCAGTCCTGGAAAAAGGCTGCCCAGACCTCAGGTGGGAAGCCAGCTACATAAGTCCTGGGCATCAGCTGTGCAGCCCCCTGCTCATCCTGGTTGCCAGCAGCCGATGAGTCTGAGGAGCTTGGAAGAACTATCTCCAGAAAGTCTTCCTCTGACCGAACAGAGTAAATGATAGTGTTGATAGCCTGCCTGCACAGGGGGCACGATGGTTTCCTCTTGGCCCACCGCACAATGCAGCCCAGGCAGAACAGGTGGACACAGGGTGTTACAGAAGCGATTTCACCTGGAATGTCACGGCAGATGGGGCAGTTCCACTCTGTCTCCGTGGCCATGTTTGTGTGTTGCAGCAGAGCTGGGGACAGCAGCTGCTCCCTCTTGCTGGCGTGACACCCTGCAAAATGGTCACTTGCTGTCCCAGGGAGATGGGCAGGTAGAAGAAATGCCCAGGCCCCTCAAGAAGGACACACTCACAGCTCCCCAAACGCCATCACCCACCTCCGGGCCAACCCATGGGCATGTTTCCTGCACCACTCACCTGGGCTTCTGCAAGCACCACCCACAGTACGTGGCTTCCTGAACCAGGTAGGGCTAAGGAAACAGGCAATGTCTTGTGAATGAGAACTGAGAGTTGCTGACAGCAGCTCCCAACGACCTCGCGGGCTTCCAGTCCTCCCAGGCACGCTTGCTAGGAGTCCAAGTGTGAGCGAGTCTGAGCCAGGCTCTGCCCGTGCCCAAACATAACCAGCGAGGGATGTGAGGTCACAATGCATTGCTCACTGAGGTTACCATTCATGGAGTTCTGTGGACCGTTGATGTGGCAGTCCGCTGTTCTGTACTGGCAGCCTTGACTGCCTTCCAAACCTGCCGTAGCAGGCCTTTCTCCCCTGCAGGTACACAGCATCAGGAGAAAAAATGGGGTGCGCGAGCCATGCTGTGCCATCATTCGTTCGTGCCTCTGACTTTTATAATAATTTTGAGTCATTAGTCCAAGCACTTCTTTAGAAATGCATTACCTGCTAGTTTTACGTTTTTGTGACAGAAGGGTGCTGTGTACATCGGGCACACGGGTTGGCCTATTTAAATCTTGTGAGATGGCAGCCCATATTCTCTATTCTCAATGCCGCTTGCATGCACCACTCAGAGAGGTAAGCACATCCTGACATTTCATGCCAGTCTCTGCACAAACTTCTTGCCAGGTTGTTTTTAAATTCAGGTTTTTTTCTTCTCTACAGCCCCATTGGATTGGGGTTGACAGGCACAATGGTGTGGTCATTAGCTCAGTGACCATTAAAACCCACTGTTGCTCTCATCCCATTCAAAAATAAAGTTGAAAATGGACAGATAACTGAAAAACAAGCATCAAGCATGATTTTGAGCACACCAGTCAAAAATGTGGAGAAAATCTATACTGTCATTGAGTTTAACTCCCTTGTGGTAGTGCTTGCCACAGACTGGACCATCCAAGGAAGGGCAGGTCTGTCTGTTCTTCTTGCTGTGCTTCCCAAGCTGCTTTGCCTGCAGCTTTTAGGGATCTGTAAATCACTCCAGCCAGGCTTGCAGCTGGGCATTTTCTGCCTCCTTAGGATATTTTACTAAAACTAGTGGGAAGTGATCAAGTAAGTTACAGTTTGAAACCAGCCTGGGAGAAAAGAGGATTTTTAGAAGAGTTATCCTGCCTCATCTTTACCATCTTCTCAGGAATATCTTATAGGGAAAAAGCCCTAGGCACATCACAGGATGATCCCTACCTTCTTGAACCCTAAAAATACATAATCTCAATGAATGCCAGCTGAGCAGGAGTTTAGTTCATGTTCAGTGTGAAGTGAGACTACTAAAAGCCAAGTTCCTGCTGCCTTGATGCATGAGTCCAGTATCCAGGGTTCTCTGTTGGGGGAAGGTAGATGTGTGTGTCAATCTGAGCTTTTTCTTGGCTCTTTCCCTGCACTGACCCCCTTTAGTGCTGAGGGCAGAACCAAACTGTCACCTGGCCCCTCCCTGTGCCCAGGCCGTTGTCATTTTTAAGGGCAGGATCTTTTAAGGATCCCTAGAAGAGTTTTGGTTTATTATGAGAGGGAAAGGTTACAACCAATCATCTCTCTCTTTGGATCAGGGACTTACCTGAGCATCCTTGGAGACTCTATCTATTGTGCCACTAGCACTTGGCCTGGCTGACCCTGGGTTGTCCTGTCCTGCTGTCTCTGGTTAACAAGCAGGATGGGATGTGGTTCTCTAAGTAGATTTATGTTTCCACCGGGTCTGTTAATTACAGAGCCCATTTTCAGAATGGCCAGTCAGTAGCACTGGGGTCAAGAAGGAATTTCCTCCCAGGGCAGATTGGCACTGGTTCCAGGGGGTCTTTCCTTCCTCTGCAGCACTGAGCATGACCAC
>WEKY01063660.1:0-21649 GCA_013390045.1 Picathartes gymnocephalus
TTGGTTTTTTTTTTTAAACAAATAGATTGATCTGACCTTGGAAAATACTAACGCTTGACTGCTGAAACCTTTCACTGAGAAGCATAGAGCTTTCTTTTGGATGCTGCTGAGAAGTGCAATTTGTTTCCATGGTGCCACTGACAGTGCCGCTTCAGCGATGCATCCCAGTTCTGACAGTGACTCCAAGGTCTCCTTGCTCCTTCCACTCTTTTCTTCCTACAGCTTCAATCGTTGCCATTTTTCTGGCTGTTTTCAGAAAAGACATTAGCAGGTTGCATGGTCGTCACTTTCATTGGTTTCTAAATGGCAGCTATTCCCACTTCTTTTCAAAAGAAAATCTCTGCAAAGCAGGCGAACAGTTTCAGCTTTACACACAGCCCGAGCGGCCCCTTCTCAGCTGGGCTTGCCAGGCTGCACCAGGCGTTCCCCGACTGCAGCACCTCGGGCCAAAACATTTCCCAGCAAGCAAACTAGCAAAGCATGGGGCTTAATCTGGGGCTTTCCTGTAAACATCTCCAAAGAAGCCAAATCAAACAGTTCATCAAAGAAAGACAGAAATTTCACCTTCTTTCGAGATGTGAGACAGTATCACTATCTTTAAGAAGAAATGTTGTATAGTTTTGGTCTTTTTAAATAAAAATGCCACGTTTTTACAAGGTATTATCAAGCTCTTAATATTTTATCTTGCTTGTAATTAGCACACTAGTAAAATGTTTTCCCACTATTTAATTCTATATTAACCTAATATAAACATATATGCCAGAACCCTGTCTTAAACTGTATATTCTTAGCTAATTATCGTTGCTGGTAGGTAGACTTTGTATTGAATTTCAAAATGAAAACATGAAAATAAATATTAATGTAGCTGCAGCAGTTGGAAGATTGGTGCAATATTTTACCACTCACGTTCCTATATAGTATTCACTCAGTCCCACGTGTGCAGTGCCACCACCGTAAGAAATGACAAATGCACAGTTGATCAGAACACAGTCTCTGCTACTTAATATTCAATTTTCTTTGCTGTTCTCCCTATGTAGTTATTTGCCACTCCAGCTTTGTGCACTGTTGCCTTGGGTGGTGACATATTGTTCTTTTGGGCTTCCAGCTGTCACAATCAAGGCACAGGCAATATGCTTAGGAAAGAGAGCTCCCCACTGCCAGCCCTCTCTGCGTTCACTTGCTGCTCAGAGAGTGCAAATAATGAGGAGCCAACGTGGTAAAAAAGGCACCTGCTGTGTAAAGAGTGTGGTAACAGTGGGTCTATGTTCATACAGACTGGGGGATGGGTATTCCAAGAAAAGAAACTGTCCCCTGATCATGGTCAGCATACTGTCCTTTGCTTTGAAATTAGTTCTGTGTAAGGACATGGACCTGGCACAGCACAAGCCTTGACCACTGAACTCAATGGGCTGAGTCCTGAACGTGTCAGTGGCACCGAGAGCCCACCATTACAGCAGCATACACAACAACACAACAGAAGTTAAGGTGAAGGTTACTCCTGGCAATGGAAATTAAACAGGATAAGAGAAAATGAAAATAGTCTTACAACAGGTTTACATCAAAAACTCCAGTACCTCCTTAAGGCTCCCATACCTTTGCAGCCCATTCTAAGCAGTAGAATGCCAAATTGGAGTAGGAAAGCAAAGACTCAAACGAGTTTGTGAAATTTCAAGTTCAGAATTAAAAATGAGAGCAAAATATAGCAATTTAATTGAAACATTAATTCTAATTTATGGCTCTCGAAGGCTGAATATTTCAATTCAGATTCCACAGTCTTATTTGCTTACCCACCACTGATTTATCAGCAAAGCTTTGTACACTCTTGCTTTATTTCAGTGGGGAAGAAAGGAGTTAAATATATGCACTTGCTATAGTTTTGTTGTTGTTGTTCTAAATTACTCCCTGTCGTGAAAACCATCCAGGATACAAGATCCAATTTGAAGTCCTTTCAATTACACACAACAATGAACAGGCAAAGGTAGCAATTTACGGTATTCAGTTTTGAATGTTGCCATTAGCTTTTCTTGTTACAATGTCAAAGAAACTATGCGCATCAACAAGAAAAAACAAATCTACTTTCTAGGCCTGTTTTGAATAAGTCGGAGCAGACTCAAATATAACTCAAAAATCCATTGTGTTCCCTAGTCACAGGAATATTCTGGGGTTGTCTTTTTTCATCTTATGCAGAAACAACTCAAAAAAGCTTCCAACAGAAACACTGAGATCAGTGTGCTGTTACAAACCATTTTACACTTCAGCACACTGCCAGTCTCAATGAAAAAGATTTTATGCAGAACTTCCCATCTCTCTGCTTTCATCGATAACTTCTTCAGTAAAAACTAAAGAATCTAGTACTCTGATTAGGCAGATCACTAAAAACCTTGTTTTAAATTTGTTAAAAATAGATGCTTACAAGAGTGTGACAATTTTCACTTATAAAATCAAGCATATAATTCTGTGCTTGTAGCAACACCTCATTTAAGACATATATTTATCTCATAACAAAATGCCAGAATTTCACAGAATCGTTGAGGACAGAAAAGACCCTTAAGTCCAACTGCAAACCTAGCACTGTGAAGTCTACCACGTAACCATGTCTTTAAGTGCACACCTTTGAAATACCTCTGGAGATGGCATGGCAACTCAACCACTTCACTGGGCAGCCTTTTCCAATGCTCGGTAGCCCTTCCCATGAAGACATTTTTCCCAATATCCAAACTAAATCTTCTCTGGCACAACTTAAGGCCATTTTGTCTCATCCTGTCACCTGTTACCTGAGAGAAAAGACTGACCCCCACTTCACTATAATCTCTTTTCAGGTAGTATAGAAAGTGCGAATCCCCCCCCCCGCCCGAGGCTCCTTCTCTCCACGTTAATCAACCTCAGCTCCCTCAGCTGCTCCTCATAAGACTCGTTCTCCAGACCCTTCACCAGCTTTACTGCCTTCCTCTGGACATGCTCCAGCACCTCCATGTCTTTATTGTTGTGAGGGACTGACTGAAGACAAGATTTGAGGTGTACCCTCCCCAGTGTCCAGTTCAAAGGGAGGCCACTTCCCTCGTCCTGCTGGCCACACTATTTTAACCACTAACAAAAAGATAACTGCATGTCAAAATCCTCAACTTTATTTTAGGGCGAGAAGGTTTCTCTTACGTATAAAACCACACTCATTTCCCTCTCAGTGGATGGTACATGAATAATTTGCAACACATCACAAAGCAAGGTGCACACAGCAAAGATGACATTGAATAAATACTGGAAAAAAACAAGCTCAGCAAATCTGAATTACTTGCTTTCATATTTAAATTAATAAACTCATTTGTGAATTAGCCATGGCACAGGGCAAAGAAATTAGAGGTATCTCACTTGATAACTGCTTCAAAGCATGTAATTTCTTGGCAAATGCATATCATGAAATCATCTCTTGGGGAACCGTAGTGCTGGAGAAATTAATTTCACACACTCTGTGCCTGTTAATGTGCTATATGAGGACGTCCTAACCTTTCAGGATATACTCATTTCCACCACACTCAGGTGAAGTAGAACACGATTTATAATACATAAAATAGAAATTTATAAAACAGAAATTAAAGACTGAAGACTCAGAGAAAATGAGTGATTTTCTCAAATTTACACAAAGAACCTGTGGCAGTCAGCCCTCAGATGCAGCTACTCCAAGCTCTAAGTGACTTCTCTAAGTTTTGGAGTACCTTGTTTTGATCAGATTAGGCAACTACCATTGGAGATGTTCACCATACCTGAGATCACTGTCAAGAATACTTGACACCTGGTATGAAGAGCACTAGCATCCCAGCAGTACTTCTAGACACACTGTATCTATCAGTCTTTAACAATCAGTCTTTGGTCCAGGACAAAGTGTATTAGCCACTGCAGTTCCAGAGGTCTTTAAAAATAGCTTCAAGAATAGGTATTGTAACACTGTTCATAAATGCACAGGCGTTCAGCCAGCTTCTGAAAATCAACAAGGTCTTGATCAGCTTTAAGTGATACGAGTTTTTCACAAACTTAGGAACTCTGGACATCAGAGGGTGCTCCCCTACACCATTATGTTTAATACTGAAAAAGGGCTCCTCCTGAAAATGATTCAGAGCAGGGTCTGAGGTCTTCTCACAAGGGCTTCATTCTAGATGAGCCATTTAGGGAACCTAAAGCACCCTTGTTCCTAACTTCTGTGCAAACACTCCCCTGTGGCTCAGGACTGAGAGTCCCACTGATGCCAACAGGCCACCAGGGCACAGCTCCAGGCCCCTGCTCACCTTCGCACCCATGCCCTGTGAGTCCTGGGACTCCCACAATGCTGAAAAGAGAGAGGAAACAGTTGCATACCTGTCATTCCTGGGCATCCCATCTCTTTCTGAAGCCACAGATCATCCTCAAAAACCTGGAAGAGAGCAATTATAAAAAAAGAGCTGTTTTCATAACATCTATTATTGAACTTTTATGCCGAATTTATGCTTCACAATTATACAGAACCCTATCCCACAAAGCCTTGAGTGTCTCCAAAATTAACTACCAAAAGAGACACAACATGGCTCTAGAAGTCTCCCACAGCTTGTTAAGCAGTATGAGGCTCTGCTGCCCAGTGTGGCTATGCACACTCGGGGCCCAAACTGTACTTACACTTCATATTATCAGGATAAGTCCCTGCACAATAACGGAGCTGGACTGGCTATTAGTTTACTTTCATTAAATAATATTTCTTTGCCAGTTTCAAAGGCATATTGCAGGAAAATCTGATCATTATGAGGTAGCAGGAATGTGTCCATATTAGATGATCAAGTTCACTGACATTACACTCATTTTTCCTCTGGAGAACTACACAAAGCCTTTCAAAGGGGCCACATACTAAAACTGCAGCTTGCAAGGCAACCTGTGACAGCCTCCTGCCTGTGCCTGGACCACAGAGACTGCTGCAGATATCACAGCTCAAAACGTCAGTAGAAGAAACCAGAATTTTTAAGGAGTCGTACTGCCCAGTGTTTTGATGAAGACGTAGTAGTCATATAAGCAAGTTCTCATTTATCAAAAATGCTTCCTTGCAGGAGCTAATAGAGAGTTAGGAATGTGGGCTGATTCACAGGGATCTAACGCTGCCAGGTGACATCACCCACACTTGCTGTTTCTGTTTGCTACCAGGCACTGCATGTGAGTAATGTTAAGTACTGACTTATGTCAACACCACTGTTACAGTACAGCATGTTAGGGGCAATTTTCTTCTTTGCCTGCTCAGGGAAGCCATCACTGATTATTGCTAGTGCTGTAACTTTAGTTACCCTTTATGAAAATACTTCTCACTTCAGATAGGGCACTTTCCCTCAACATAACAGAAAATGCAAGGTATCTCACAAATTCAGATACACCAGAAGCCCTGGGGTTTAAGGAGCCTTTGGAAAACGTGTCCATATAGGATTGGAAGCAAATCTTTTACAGCAAGAAGGGACTCAGAAAGAAACATTAGTACGTACATGCAGCCCACTCTGAGCAGCCCTGGGACATAGCTCTGAGAGATCCCAGTCACCGAGCTCTTCAAGAGAGGCTATTTCCAAACACCTTGTTGTACAGCTCTTCCTGGTCTCCAGAATTCTTATACACAAGCTGAGGTATGGTAATGTTCTTTAATGCCATTATTAATTTATTTTCATTGGTTAAACAATCTGTATGACCGTGAATTTTGAGCAACCAAGCACCTCAAGAACACAGAAAGAACAGTAAACTTCAGCATTGAGCTTAAACAAAAAATTGTCTGGTGGATAAATCAGACAGAATTATTATTATACACAGAATCAATCCCTTTTGAGCTGGAAGGGACCCATGTGGATCACTGTGTCCCACTCTTGAATGAATGGCCTGTAAGGGGATCAAAAGGATCAAAACTGCTGTTTGTGTGCCCTTCCATCTATGCATATGGATATGCAGCAACAGAAGTCACATTAAAAGGGTGTGAAACCCTGCCAGGCATTTGTAGAGCAGTCTAGGGCCCTATCTGCATTAAGGAAATGTGTACCAGACCACTAAACTGACGTAAAAGCAGTTTAGAACACTGATGAAAATATAAACCATCAATATGGTCTTTTATGTTAAATGCAATCTTGTTTATAAATATAAATCCCAAATATTACTGTTATGCATTATATCAGCATATAAATGGACTTGAATGTTAAATGTCAACAGTTGCATTGTAAGTGAGTCTGCAACAGAAGTAGACCATGGTTTAAGCATGTATAAAGACACGCAGAAAATGTGGCTTTCTAACTAACAAGCATTATTTCCTACTTTCTAGGAAATGAGCATACAACTGCCTCCTGATTTCCACAGGCTCCAGGTATTTATTCCTGTGTGGTTTTACTACAGCTGATGTACAAAATCTATGGTGTTCGTACGTCCATGTGTGCCAGCTACTAAAGACATAACAGCACTCCTTGTTTTTCTTTCTACCATGTCTGACATTCAGTTCTCAGTAGAAAATATAGCCTGAGTATTCAGCACAAGTCTTCCACTCTGCTGCAGAGTGCATCCATTATACCAAAGGACATCACAAGGGGCGCTACGTCAGCAAGTAGTGCCAATTCCATGGACCTGCACTCACATCATGCTTCAAAAGTAATTATTTTAACGTAATAATATTGTCGGGAAACTTTTTCCCAAGTTTTACGTTAATTTATTATGCTGATAAAGTAAGCTGGTATGCTGTTTGTTGGTTTTGGGTGGTTCTGGTTTTGGGGAGTTTTTGTTTGGTTTTTTTCCTGCAACATTATTTCCTGTTTATTAGTCTTTCTATAACCCCACCACAAACTACAATTTGTGACTCTCTCTAACGTCCACTGCACTGTAGGGTATTCTCCACATGGGCAAAAGATAACTATGTCAACACATTTTGAGATGGTTTGACAGACACAAACTTAGATAAGGAGAAAGAATGAAACATGAAAGCTCCATCCTAAAATCTATGGCACTCCTCTTTGGGGGTGACATCATGACTAGATAAACACCAAGGCCCTCTGCTCAGAAGCACAGTGAAGCACAGACACAGCATTGTCAGGGTTGGAAGAGACCTCTGGAGAACAACCAGTTCAACACCCTCCAAGGCAGGGTCACCTAGAGCAGGTGACAGAACACATCCAGGTGGGTTTGGAATGCCTCCAGAGAGGGAAACTCCATGACCTCTCTGGGCAGCAGTGGCAGTACCCTGCCACCCTCAGTGTAAAGAAGTTCTTCATGTTGAGGTGAAATTTCTTGTGTTTTACTTTATGGCCATTGCTCCTTGTCTTGTCCCCCGGTACCACTGAAAGGAGCCTGGCACCATCCTCTTGACATCCACCTTATTAATGAGATCCCTTCTCGGTCTTCTCTTCTATAGACTAAACAGGCCCAGCTCCGGCAGTCTCTCCTCGCAAGAGATGCCCCACATCCCTCATCGCTTTTGTGGCCCTCTGCTGGACCCTCTCCAGTAGCTCCTTATCTTTTTCGTACTGAGGACCCTGTCCAGAACCTGCTGGCTGCCTCACTACGCCGACGCCTGGCAGCTTTTCGGGCCATTGCCCCCAGCCCCGGTGCCTGGGAAGCGGCCGCTGCTCAGCTGGGCCCCGCTCCCCAGCACAGCCCACCGCGGGGCTGCTGCACCGTCACACGGGGCCTGCCCTGTGCCCGCCATCGACCGCCGCGCCGAGGGGCCGCTCACCACCCGCACACCGCGGGCACAGCGCTTACCCCAGCCACCGTCCGACCGCAGGGCTCCCGGGGCGGGCCCCGCCCGGAGGCCGCAGCGAGGGGCTGAGCGGGCGCAGAGGGGCCGCCGAGGAGCAGCGCCAGCAGCAGCCCGGCCAGCAGAGCCGCCACATGGCGGCAAGCGGACCCTCCGCGGGTGCGGACGGCGCCGCGGAGACTTTCCCAGCGTTGCCCCGAGTCAGGCCCGACCTCAGCCGCCGCATCCATCCGCCATCGGTCTCCTCCCACCGCGTCGAGGGCGGGGGGCAGAGGGCCCTCGAGCAGCGGGACCTCCCCCCATGCCCTGCCCTCTCCTCGTTGCGGGCTGGGCCCGGTGCGATGGCGGCGGTCGGGGACTGCCTGCGGGCCGTGGGGCTGCAGTTCTGGGCGGACTCTCTGCAGGCTCTGCCCGCCCTGCTGGCCCCCGCCGTGCTGCTGGGGCTGCTGCTGGGCGCCGCCGCCGCCGCCCTGCTCTGCCGCTGCGCGCTCGGGCCGCGCCGGGGCGGAGAGGTACGCGGGGCCGGCGGGGAGGGAGGCGCGGGCCGGCCGCGGGCGGACAGCTCGGGGGAGCAGGAGTGGTTTGCGAAGTTTTGAAGGGTGAAGGGCCCAGGGGGTGCCGGCTGCCGGCTTTGCCGGCTGCACGGGACAGCCTGGGCTACGCCCGGGGCGAGCGGCGCGGCAGGGTGCACTCTGCAGCGGCGGTAGGTGGGGAACCCCGTAATTCCTACCATACCTCTGCTGGAAAGAATTTCGCTACTTACTTTAAATAGTTGTTGAAACAAACGAACTAGCTCTAGAAGGAGGCCGGTGAAAGTGTTTACGTGTTCTGAGTGTCGCCCCGCTGGCGTGTATCTCTAACGTAGGTGACCTGCAAGTTGCTTCTCGGAACCACTCTTCGTGTACAAGGGGTGTTGCTTTTGGGGATAGAGGAAGATGTACTCGGTTTGCAGAAGCTTTGTGAGATGACTGAAAATAAACGCTAATTTCCACCCTAAACCAGTAATCTTATTTCCAAATTATTTTACAGGCTTTTCCAAAGTTCATATTACACACGGCACAGAGTATTAGTACTAGCCCACAGCAATAACTTTGCACTGGGGGTACACACATAGATACCTAAGGAAATAAAGGAACCTGAGTACCACTGACGGTTTGCTTGATGCCAGACTAACAGGGTTTTCTAAAGTGTGTGATTTTGTTAATAACATATTTGCTGTTCTCTTTTAAGTACTGTGGTTTGTATCTCTTTATTTCATGTTTGTTTGGACTCGAAGATTGCAGAGGCACCACACACCCATCGAACCAGGCAGGCACCCATCTACCAGGCAGATACATTTTCTGAGAATTGTTATTGATTTATGTTTTATTCTCCCATCACACTTAGTCTCAGGTCATGCTGGACTGACTGGATGTAGCAGTGGTTGGCACTGGCACAGCTGGGGAATCTGGAGCCCTGCAGTGCGTTCTGCCAGCCTGCAAGTGGGGGGTCTGGGCTGGCTTGGTTTTTCACCACACCTTTTTTGACCTATAACAGCTCTGTGTATCTCCTAGTGTTGTTCGTCATTAAACATGACATAGGAGACAAATTTTCTTGTTCCCAACTGCTTTTAAGTTGGAGGGTTGAAGCTCTGTTTGAAGCCAGACTTCAGTCTAGTAATGGAGGCACTTCAAATGTTGGATCAATGCATCCTGTGCAAGTACAAGCCTTTCTGATTCAATTGCTCATTTTCCCTACCTTAATAGATGTATCCTTATACATCTATTAAGTGTATCAACTCAAATATAGCCATGTACAATTTTATCCTTTATGTCATATATGTCAGTAGGGAATAGAAGCTGTCAATTCTCTCTGGCCTGGATCTTCAGATTTATTTAGGTGTTTAAATGCCATTAAAATCAGTGCTGCTGCTGTAAAAGGGTTATTTATTTTGAAAGAAAAGTAAACTGCTTGCTGGTGCATACGGAGCACATTGCAGGGTTGGAAGGTTTTATCCTGTGGGTCTGATTTCCCCAACTGAACAAGGCAACCTTAGGCTGTTCCTTCTTCCCAGTGTCTGCCCCACCAATGCTATGGAGCAAGTATGTGCTGGACTGCATCTATTGCAGCCTTCTGTATCCAAAGTAAAAGCAGGAATAGCTTTCCTGAATATGACGTGTTCCATCCCAAGCAGCTAAATTATCCTTAGCATGGTAGCAGGGCTTGATGCCAAGTACCTGGAGTCTGAAGCAGCTTTAAGCACCACAGTAAGCCAACATGTTTGTCACTCAAACAGGCCCAGTTAATCACTGTTTTATAGATCTCAGCCTGAATCTGTGAGACTTGGATGCATGGAGTTAAGTCCGTTATTTGTTCATCTGTACATAGGACACACTGGGATAGTTCTCAGAAAATATCTTTACCATGGTAACAAATAAATTACAAGATGGCTGAGGGAGATTTATAGCTGTTCTTTTCTCATAAGTAGATTTTTAGGAGCCAACATCTGCACTTCAGCACATCTTAAAGGCTAACCCAAAAAGATAATCTGAGTTATTGTACTGTCTAAGTTCCAGAGAGGTGATAGAGGCAAGTCATGAGAGATTAAGTGTGTTCCAAAGCTGGGCTATTCTCTGTATTCTGGCAAAATTGACTACTTTACATACCAAGTGGCCAGATAATTAAAGGCAAACCCTTCCATAAGACAGTGACATGCATAGTGGCTGCAGCTGTGTCATTAGACTACATCAAAAAAGTAGTCAGTGGATTGAAAACCTGAAAAAGAGTTTAAAAAGTAGTCCATGTAGTATGGCTGCCATCTTTTCCTTCACTTAAAAATAAAATCCTAATGCTGTGTTTGGAGGGAGGCATATTAGTATTGTTTTCTGATCTGTATAGTGTATAGGGAAGACTGTGTGTAGCAGGAGGTTTCATTCCCACACAGTCTGTATCCCTACCAGCAGCTTTTCATGTTTGTGAAGTGGGGCCAATAATATGGGCTGCTTTTGGGGAAGGAAGGTGATGAACATTTTCTGATAGTTACTTCTCCCTGACAGGAATTTCCACACACATAAAGCTTCATTTAGGAGCAGGGGACCAAAAATACTTGTCATTCACTTTGTTGCTGACAATTATAGACAATTTTAGTTAGTTTGCCTTAATTGAGATGTTTGAGCTCAGACCATGAGGTTGACTCCATAGTCTGTAGGATGACATTTTGAGAGCAGATGGATTGATTTGACATGTTCCCAGCCTCTTAAAACTTTTTAGATTAAAATTCTACTTCTGGAATGACAAATTTTAAAAGTTCATTAATTTTAAATGTTCCTTTCTGAATATGTAAAATTTTCATTCATTTTCAGATTGTATTTCTCCAAAATTTTCAACTAATACTGGAATAATTTTCATGATGGAGACATGAATGTATCCAGGCTGATGTTAAAATGTGTCCAGTTAATCTGCATGATCTCAAGTGTTACATTTTATGTTTTCTCTTGGAATTTCAGAAAGATGATTCACAAAGACTTCTGGAAAGCTTCAACACTGATGAAAAAGAGCAGACACTCATGAAAAGTAAAGCAGAACCCCATGCATCAAAAGAGGAAAAGGTGGTGGAGGTAAAGCTCTGCTCTTGTACATGGATGTCCATTTTGCTGCTTAAAGCAATGAGCATGTTCAGGGCCTGCTCCAAATTTTCTTTATTTTAGTGGATTTAGAGAGAAACTTGAAAAGGTGTTCAGAAAAAGTGTAAGATGGAGAGTGGGAGTTAATTGGTGCTTATAAATGCAGCCATTTTGAGCACTCATTCCCCACATGAATTCCGTTTCTCCTGGGACACTCTTTGGATATTTTAATCAAGATTCTGAGTTCTTTTTGGACAGAGGCTTCTTTGCTTTCATCTCTATGTCATCCTTAGTTTCAAAAGTCTGATGGGATAAATTAACACTATTGACATAAGA
Source organism: Picathartes gymnocephalus (assembly GCA_013390045.1). Taxonomy (NCBI): domain Eukaryota; kingdom Metazoa; phylum Chordata; class Aves; order Passeriformes; family Picathartidae; genus Picathartes; species Picathartes gymnocephalus. Next base: position 11,662 of record WEKY01063660.1, read on the forward strand.
AAAAGTTTGGAAGTACTGAAAGACCACTGTGGTGAGCTGGGATTCAAAGACAATTAGAGAAACGATTTGTGAAAAAAAGTAGAAATATAAACTTAACCCACCCTCAATGAAAACATCAAGTAACTTAAGCAACTTTTTTTTTTTAAATAATCCCAAAATAACTGGAGAACTAGTCCTACTGTGTAGTCATTAGGTCGCCACCTTCTACCCAAGGCTAATTTGACTGCTCTTGCTGAAGCTAAAGATTGTGATTTAAACTGCGCATTTAAAAATATGCAGTTCAGCTGACTCAGTCTATTATACATAAGTTAAATACACGCGTAAAATGCCAGGCAAAACCAGCCAGTCTGGTGCTTAGCTTGCAAGAAGAACTGATTTCAGGATTTCAAGAAAATGTTATTGCTAACATTTAAACTGTTGATGTAAATCCTGACAGGTAATGAATCTTAATTTCAGTTTTGTGGTCAGGAATGATGACAAAACATGCTTGGTCATTTTGCTTGAGTTAAAGTCGAGTATAACAAATGGGCATGGATTAGATTATTTTTTGAAGTGTAAATGTTGTGGAAGAACTTACACAATTTTACATCTTTATGCTTATTACCAGTGTTTTTGAAATGGGATCACAGTCTTTTAAAGGTGATTATTCACAACTATATCCATTTCCCTAACATGGCTCGTTTGTAGGACATTAAGAAGTTACCTTGTTATTTGAGGGGACTTTCTCCCACCTATTTGTCTAACTACTGAAGTTATGTATATTTTTTGCTATTCATTTGTTCCGATTTCCAGAGGCTTTTGCTGTTACTAGCATCAAATTGACATTTTATGAAGAAGCATAGATAGAAAATGCTTTTAATTAGGTTAGAGCACTTCAGAAAAACATGTATTTTCATTCTGAGACTTTCCACATTGCAATAATAACATAATTACTGTATTAGTAATAATTGTGTGTTACTTATGCCTGCTGAGAAGCAGGATGTTTTAGTTCTAGCATACTGCAATACAAATTTCCAGCTTTCCACTGGCTGCCCTGCCTCCAGCCACCTGCAGAGCCATAGCTCTGTCCACTCCTGTCCCTGATGAGATACTGCAGTGCTGGGTCTGCTCACTATGGGCAAGTGTTCTACACTTTATTAGTAAACCCAAAAATGGAAATAAATTAAATGGAGATGAAAAAGTGCATGGTAGGAGTCTAGTGCATTACATAGTTTGCTCTTCTCTTTCAATTTCTGTGTTTTAGACTCTATTAGTGCTTTGATATTTTCTAGAAAAAGCTGTATAAAAACCCCTGTGTTTTGACAAATCAGAATCTTTCATTTCATATGACAAAACCAAAAGAGAGAAAATAGGAAATCCTAGTGCTTGGATCTACACATTTTATCTGCTATTTATAGCCAAACTTTCATTAAGAAATACCTAACCTCTCAAAACAAAGCTGATGATCCCATTGTTCCAGCATCTAGAAAAAGTCGGTAGCAGAAAGTCAGATTTTGTGATGTAGAAAATTGCATGAAAAGAATTCAGTATCTATTAAAAGTTCTTTGGAAAAACATTGGTTTTTTCTCTAGATTTTGGGTAAGTGTTGTATTATAAAAGTTCTTCCTGGAACAAAATAATGACTGGTTTTGCTTAATTTACTGTTTCTTTATTTGAATTGAAAGAATTTATAGCCATGATGATATCTGTGGAGCTTATTATCCTTCAGTAGTTTTTATTATTAATATCAGTCTCATTTGTAAAATCTTCAGTTGTTGCTAAGGGTATGGAGGTGGGTGTCAAGACACAAAATGAAAATAACCTTGCAAATACCAGATATTACCTATTTTTTCCTGGAAAATTAAAAATATTTTGTAGCAGTGGTAATGATAAGAGTTCCCTTTTCAAGTTTTCCTACTCTAAATGAGCCTTATGAGAAGACTTCTTGTACCAAAGCAGAGACAGTTATCAATAGGAACTGTTGTCTAAGAAAAAGAGCACATGATACTTACAGTGAATAATTGCCAGATCTGCTGCTTTTCCCACATGGTTTTCTGTTCTTTTCCATACAGGAAAGTGACTCTCCTCTGAACAGTAACATCACAGCATTTGCATTAAAGGCAAAAGTGATCTATCCCATCAACCAAAAGTTTAGGGTAAGGATTTAGATTCTACTTGTAAAAATTAATGACAATCATTCTGCGTCAGAGTAAATTGCAGAGTCAAGTAATGGAAGAAAATTTACTGCCAATCTGTGTAATAGGGATCTTTCTTTTTTTTTGTAGTCCATTGACTCAGAGCTGATTCTGTAAGGTGTCAGCTGCTTTCAGCTCCCTCTGAAACCTGCAGTCCTTTACATGGTGTCCTATCAATTTTCACTGTGTTTAAGAGAGCTTGTCTACCCCTTAACATTAATGAAAGTTGGATCTGTCTAAGGAGCCATAAGAAAAACACCACAAGGATCTAAAAAGGAAGAAAGCAAGCATACACCAAGCAGCTAACTACAACAGAAGAATGCTTTCCTGGGCAGTGCAAAAGCCTGTCATTTATATGGAAACACTTTTGCTGTGTATACTGTTAAACTTTTCCCTTGAAAGTAAACAGTGAAAATTGATGAGATGTTTGTCTCCTTATTGTGTTGTATTAATTGACCTTGTGAATTTCCTTTGACTTATAGCCTTTGGCAGATGGCTCATCCAATCCATCTTTGCATGAGAATCCAAAGCAGGCAGTTCTGCCAAATCAAGTGGTGGAGACATCTCTGTCAGGCAGCCTGGGATCCCTGAGCCAGGGAGACAAAGAGGACTGTAGTTCCTCCACAACAATACATTCCACAACAAGTGATGAGAGATTTCAGGCTCGAGCCGTTCTAAAGGTGACCAGCTTCCCTGAAGTGCTGACATGTGAGAGGTAAGCAGCAAACTTGCCCTTGTTTGGTCGTTTCCTGTGTTTTTAGGAGAGTCACTAAAGGTGAAAGGCTGGGCATGAATGTACATAGTCACCACATCAGGACAGGATTATCTGCTTATAACCCTAAAAAAGTTGTTGCGCAGATTAATAAATTAAGCTGTTGGAAGTCAGCCTGTTCTTTGTGAAATTTTGGGAATCAGAACTGGCCAAAAGCTGTCTCATAAAAAGTATATCACTGTTAGGATAAGGAGATGTCTTTGTTCTGTCTCATATGCTCAGTTCAGATGTGCTGGGGATGGAGTCCTCTGCACTGTACAATGCCATCTCCCACTGCAGGTGCCTTGAGAACACTCAGTGGTCTGTTCTCTCCGTTTTAATAGGAACTACTCATGTCTTACTCTGGGAAAACAGTTCCTCTCTGAGACACACTGCTGATGGGCAGGTAGAGGTAATTGAAATGGACTGTCAGCTCTGATTTCCTTTCAGCTGCACTATGGCAAAGTACCCCTAGATGAATACATGTGGCTGCACTCTTATTAGCAAGAATAAGAAAATCATGTATGTGTCACGGGCACTGGGAAGGGTACTAGCAATGAAAAATATTTACAAAATATCCACTCTTATTATGGCTCTTTCAATTTAAAGCCATGTTTTCCCTGGTTGTATCCACTTATGCCTATGTTCACCTTGCCTTTTTCCGGAGGAAACTGCAACACCAACTTTATTAAAAGCACTACTTTGTTTTGTTTACTTCTACATACAGAAATATTTTCTGAAAAAGAAAGCAGTGTAGAAATAAAGTGACCACTTCTGTTTTGGGGCAGTGTTTTTAGGAGAATCTAGTGGTTAAATGAAATTATTATATTTGTTGTCCTTTTGTGTAACTGTCATTTAGATTGTTATTAATGCATTTTTAATCTTTGTTTTAGTTTTGATGTTAAGCTGTGCCTTTGCAGTCTTACTTTAAAAGATCTCATGCTTCTTGATACTGAACTCAGAAAAGAAAAACATGTGGTAGGTACTTATATCTCATTTATAGCTCATTGTTTTGAACATCTTAGTTGAATATCAGTTTAGGAAATAACAAAAACAGCTGGCGAGGTGGGATGTAGTGTAGCAGAGTTGCATTTCTACATTATTGTCTTTATTTTTTTTCTCCTGCTCCACATATATTTGAGCTTCCTAAGGAAGTAAAATATAATGAAGTATACTGATCTGTGAAATACCAATATAGCAAATACAAAAACTTGGTTTTAAACATTACTCCAAAGAATAACATACAGCACCTGAGGCTCATAAAAAGAAGTAATAAATTACTTAATAGATGAATTTGTCTTAAGGACAAACTTGCTTGTTTGTGTGTTGCAACTCCAAAGACTTAAAGCTTTTGGAGTAAAATTGAAAATTCAGTTCAACCGAATCAGTGCCGTTGTGATTTAGTACTACTGAGGGATTAGATACCATTTAAACCATAGATAACTACCTACATCCAGTCACAGCATCCAAAACTGACAAGAAAAAAAAAAGAAAGAAAAGGAAAAAGTAAGTACAGTTAAAGTCACAGGATGCTCAGTAATAATTGTTTGTGGTGACTAGTTATGCTCAAGTACATCGTTACTGCTACTGAGTTTTAGCTCAGTAAATACGAATCTGGACATAAAATGTGTAGCTTTCTCCTCCCCTCTTTTCTTGGGCTCTGTTTAAACAAATTGGTAATTTCTGTTATAATTTACTAAATCTACTGAGAATATTTCAAAGGGTGAGATTTCCTGAACGAATTTCTACACAACCCAGAGGAGGAAACAGGAAAGTAAACCTGGGAAGCAATTTCTCATCTGATGGACTATCCCCATCTAATTAGGTGAGAAAGGGATCCCTGTGATCAGATTTCAGAAGGAAGTTTAGCTTGATTATTGAAGGCTGAACTTGATCTCAAAAGTTAATCATCAATTTCTAAAGGAAGGTAAGTTGCAACATAGTGATGTAATCACAGAAACACAGGGAAAATGAGCATTTAACACACTCTGTGGCCCACCAGAAATCAACACAAATTACTTTGACCTTTAGCTGAATATTTAAATAGCTTTCTATTTTTGCTAGCAGGAAAAAAGGGTAAAAAATAAATCAGTCTGAGAATAATTTCTTCCTTTCCCATTCTGCTTTCTCTGATTTCAGTCTTTCTTGGCATCAGGTCTAAGCAAATGTATCCTTTTCTTTCGGCCTTATCCTGAACCCCTTATATTTCTTTTTACTGTATATGGTACCTTGGTAGCGTGTTCAAAACTTGCCAAACTCCTATCCAAACATTTGCAACTGAGATCCAAAACATGACTGCTTTATGGTTTTCTCTTTTATTGAGATATTATTATAATATATTTTCCAGATTTTGCTCAGCTGACATACTGGCTTCAATAACTGTTTTGATATGTAAATATGTATTTATTTATGTTTTTATAGGTTTTAAGCAAGCAAGTTCTGTGTCATCTTGTTTTCAAAATTATGAGGAAGAGGCAGGTGGCTGTTAAATTTCACATATTTTTATATCCACACTGGAAATGCTGCAGCAGTTAGTAATGAAGTGAATTAACCTTACAGTGAATCTCTAACTGAGGCAAGAGGGGAAAAGGTTAAGCAAAAATTTTCCCATTGTTAAAGAAAATTCAAAAACATCTTTTTGAAGACACTAGCATTACAGTCTTAACCAAAAAAAAGAAAAAAAAAGGCACACAACTGGAAAATAAGTATTTTTCTTGCAGGCAAATATAGCTAGAACTTGAGATAGTTTATTTTGGGTTGTGTATAAAAATGTTTGATGTATGATGTGGCTGACTACAGTTCAGAGTAATGAATCTTTAGTATCTTTTGAATAGTTAATATCTTCTAGTTTATGGGTTCGTTAAACAGGCTTTGTATTTTCAAGTGATCTGTGTTTTCTCCAGTCAAGAATAGTTTCAAATGTGTCTGTCTGGTTACAAGGATATATGAGATTATGTGTAGCACCATCTTCCAGTATCTCACAGGAGCCAAAACCAGAGAATTTTCACGGTAGAAGTGTTGGAGAGTTGCTGGTGATGTATCTGTTATTTAACTTATGATTCACTATAATCTCCCTGATTTATTTAAATCAGCAAAGGTTATCACAAAGATGCCATTACAATAACGAACAGGCACTTAACCCAGGTTTCGTTTTCTTTCTTTTAAACAGATGTTTATTCAGGTTTTCAAAATATATCTCACAGACTTCCACCGCAAAAAGAAGATTACTGATGATTTGTTGAAGAAGATCCTTTTAAATCAGGAAAATGTAAGTGGGTTGGTTGGTTAACATTTAAGACCACACAAAATAAGAGTTAATCTTATTACCACAACAGGCCATTTCACCTACTCCTTTTAAACAGCAATGCCATTTGTAATCTGTTTCTGAAGAAAATGCAAAGAAACTCCCTTGTTAGTTGATTTTCTCCATTACCTTGTATGCTTTTCCTCTTTGTTGTTGTATGAAGTGATCTATGTAATTTGTTAAAGATAAAATATTTTGTAGTCGAATCCATTTAAGCGAACAGAACATTTTGAACCTTATTCACTCAGATTTAATAATTTCCAATTATCAGGCGGTTTTTTTGGTCCCATGTATCATTGCTGATAATAAAGTAGCAGGAAATAACGTAGCAGTATAAAGCTCAAGGCTTTCATCATGTGAAAATATACTTATTTTCCTCATCATCTTTTTTTCTTTCATGTATTTGTATCAAAGTCCATGTGCCACTTCTGAACTGTAAGATACATATTGACAGTCAATATGCATTTCAGGTGGAGTCACAGTACTATTTTTAATGTTATTAGAAGGAAAAAATAGCTTTACAAAACTATAGAAAATAGGAAAGCTATTGGTTCCAGTTTCCAGTTTCAAGTCACAGAAAAATCTGGGTTGAGAAGCACATTTTGAGATTGTCTGGTCCAGCCTTCTGTTGGAAGCTTTGCTTTATGTCAGGTTAACCAGTGCCCTACCAATCCAAGTCTTGAATGCATGTACTGGGAGCAGTCTAATCACAGTACCAGTTACGCTTTTCTTACATGTAGATGGAATTTCACATCCAGGCATTAGTCTATCCGCTCATGAGCTCTAGTTGTTGACTACTTCGTGCAGTCTTACAATCTGTGAATTACTATAAGGAATTGCTGTAGTTGTACCCTATGATTTATACCAGAATGCGTTTTGCCTTAAAGCACTCTTTTGCTTAAATCCTCAGGTTTAGTATTAAAGCTTATTGTATTTACTTGATGAAAAGTGAGATTGGATGTGGAAAATCCTCTTACTGGTGGTCTTCTGGTAATGACTTCAAATTATAAACAGACCTAATCTAGAGTAGGCATGTTTCCTGATAGAGCCTAATCCTCAATGAAGTTTTATGGCATTGGTGTCTTAATGCACCTAAGATGCTGTAAGACAAAGACTAAATCTGATTTATTAGATGCAATAATTGCCAGAGAACTCCAGTTGTTTAAGTGCCAGTATGGGGTTTCTGTGTCCTATATGATGGAGAGAAAGGTCTTGTAAACTTGATAGTATTAGAGGTGGGATATCATACAAGGAAGGAGGCTGGTTATGACCACTGTGTAAAAGAGATGTTGGTGATAAGCAAAAGTGTTACATGTTTTATTCTTTTAATTCTGCATCATATAAATTCATGGGATTTTGATGAAATTGTTAGTGAAGCTTGTCAAACTCTACTGACATTTCCTTGAGGCTTAAGGGTATCAAATTAATGCATTGACACCCAAAATTGGGTGGTATTAGAAGTCAATGCTTGCTATGTAAGGCATGTTGCAGCAAAGGAAGAATCACCCTTTTCGGTATGAACCTACTAAATAAGCAATGGCAGCAGACTAGTATTTGTCAGCAACATCAACTTTCAGAAAAAGTCACCCTGGTTTCTAAGGACTGAAAAATTTTAAAACTCATACAGTCATGCAGCTTATAATTTATTCCTTGTAAAGCATTACAGGTGTGTTCATCCATGTGTGCCAGCACTCTGCAGGAATCACTATCTGATTATCACCTGGATACTTACCTGAGCTTTTAACACAGCATGTGCACTCATAGCTGCCATTGAAGATAGGGCACATGCATTAAAATAAAAATATTAGTACCTAGATTCCAGGGGTTATTAGTATAAAAGCTCATGAAGCAGTGTTTACTAAAACGTGAATTCAGCAGAGATGGACTACAGTCTTGATTGTACTCACATCCTAGTAGAAATGTATATATTTGTATTAAGTTGAGTTCAGAGTTGCCATATATCTGGAGATTTCCTTGCTTGCTACAGAAGGCACATTACCAAGAGACAGAATTTTCTGAATACTCCAGTTCAGCTTCCTTAGCCATGAGCCAGAACTGACACAAATTCACTCCCAAATTTAGAAGCTATGTCTGTTTTTCTGTTTAACAAATCACTTGATTTTTCTTCCCTCAGGATTTTGAAGAACTACAGAAAGAACTTGACTCTAGACTCCAGAATACTGAAATGTCAGGAGCCCATAACTCAGACTACCAGACTCTAGAAGACCTAGAAAGGAAGGAAAGGGAATATTCTGAGCACGTAATAGATAATGTAACTTTCTAATTTTTTCTGAAATTTTATTTTAATGTTATTCTTTTGGTAGGGACTTCTTTAGTGACATGGTTTTGTTGAGCAGTCCACAGTTAGTGTTTTGTATGTGTACAAGTCCTGAAAACATTTTTACATTGCTCCAGCAAGGTATTTTCAAGTACATTTGGGTCTAAATATGTTTTTTATAGGTAAAACATTTTTTATGTTTTTTGTAAAACACCACTGTTTTATCAGCTGCTGCTTGTCTGATGGTGAGATTTATTTCAAGCCTATGTATAGCCTGACTTTCAGGAATTTTATCCTAACACCTTGCTTTTGTCATTCCCTGTAACTGAGTGAGAGAGTAATGAGACTACAATTTTTTTTTCAGCTGAAAGAAGTACTAAGAATATAGTTGCTGGGTAATGTTTGATTATGTTTTCTGCATTTACTTTAGCAAAGCATTTTTCTTTAGCAACTTTCCGTGTGAGAATATATTTACATTTTTTGGTGTAAAAATACAGTTCGAGAACAGGCATTTGATTTTCAAAGTAAAGATTTTTTCTCTAAAGTAGGTTTACTGTGTCAAAATAGCTTGCAGGCTAGAAAACTGGAGTTTAAGAACATTCTATGTATTATTTTCCAGTAAACTGAGTAATATTCTTCCCAACCCTGTTTTTGAGGTTTGAGCAAATTGACTGCTGATGAAAATGAGAGAGTGATAGCTCTGCAAACTGCATGTGCTAATTGACTGTGGCACTTCAGCCCTGGACCAAATAGCCCATCACCTCAGCCTTGAGTCTTTTTCATACAGAAGTTAACATTTTTTAATGTTAACTTCTGTATGAAGCTTAAGTGCTTCACTGGGAGTTTTCTAAGCTTTCTTTTAATTCTCTGAGCCCTTCACTTTATAGTGGAAGTCCTGGTAACGTTGGAACATCTGTGTCAAGTTTCTTTTGCACTTTAACTTTGCTCTGTGGAAAAATGATTGTTTAGAGTTTTCCAGAGTTAGTCATGTAAAAATAATAGTTGGCAACCTTGCTGAGCAACATGAGGCATTTATTCACCAGCAGCAATCATCCTTCGGTAGGTCTGTCACTCTTGTGCCTGCAGATGCTTTTGAAAATCATTTCCCTTTATGCATATTTGTATAGATCAGTACCTTGAACTAATCCAGTCTTCCCCTGAGAATACAAACAGGTTTTTGCTATACTCACAGATGCCATAATCACATTTTTTTTCCAAAACTCATAGATACTTAATAGAAATCTTGGTGATGGATGCATTTTCTTACCTTTTATGTATGCAAGTAATCCCACTGACCACAGAATATTCACAGTTCTGCAGTCATGTTTGTGGAATCAGAACCTAAAACTATGGATTGTCCATACAATAAGCTATCAGAATTGGCACATACACTGTGCTGACACTGCATAAAGTACTTAATTTCAGCTGATAAAGTGCTTATGTAGCATCTAGTCTTTGATGGTGCAAAACAATAATAATTT
>WEKY01063662.1:4872-26700 GCA_013390045.1 Picathartes gymnocephalus
GGGAAGGGAAGGGAAAAGGAAAGGGAAAGGGAAAGGGAAAGGGAAAGGGAAAGGGAAAGGAAATACACGGAAATTTCTGTACTACTGAAGAATTGGAAAGACAATTACTTCCTCCAGATTCTGTTTTTAAAGATGTTGTTTATAAAATATGGGACAAAATAGCGTTGCAAAAATCTTACACATAGAAAAATCTTGCGATTCCAGCCCATGAAGTATTTCCAATCTAATGCCTTGGTGAGTCAATTAATGAATTAATTGAAAAGATAAAACTAGCAACACAGTCCTAAAAATTATATAGCAGACATCCCCAGCCTGGGAGCCAAAAGATAATTTAATGAATTGCCATCTTCCTACCCTTTCAATACTACTATTTGTAGTAGTGGATAGGATCAAGGTGGAAATTACTTTTCCAAATCACCCTCTTTTTATTTTTTTTTCCAAATTTATGACATCTGTGTTCTTGGCTCATTCATAATGAAAACCATGAACATATCACTCTCCAGCACGTATATTTTTCATTCGTCATACCAGAATGTACACATCAAGGAATGTTTCCCACAACAGAATTATCTACACTGTGTTTGGGGAAACAGGCTTTTCTGTTGTTGTTTTGTTGTTTTTTTCCCTTGAAGTGAGCTCTAATTTCTTCCAGACGTTTTTTATACTAATGGAGACAAGTAAAAGTTCAGTAAAGAAAAATAAAACTAATTTGAATTTTACCTGCTTTCATTGCTTTAAAACAATTTCAACAACTGCTATGTACATTATGAAGGCTGTAAATTCCATTTTGCACTTTTATAATCACTAAAGCCACAGGCAAAGTGTACGCAAAATGTGCTGGAATTATGTGGTGAAAAAATCTGACAGAACTACAAAGATACTGTGGTCGCTCTGCTGCTGCTTTTCCATAATTCCTATCCCCTTTTCCATCCTCCATCCTTTATCTCATCAGGTAAGATGCATAGATAATGGGTAATAAAAGACAATGGTATCAATACTGGCTAAAATCTTCAGGAAGGCATTACAAAATAAAAGCTGGTTCCCAAGGGAGGGATAATAAACCCAACATGAACCCGTATTTCAGACATTATTTTGTAATATGATGAAAAATGCATTGGTATATACAGTTTTACAGTAAAAAAAAACCGGAAGACAAATTTTGTAGGGATAGAATAATTTTTTAACAACCTTGCAACTGTAACATATCAATTCTTGACTCTCTAGGATAATGTCAAAACTATACCATTGGTTTGACTGGTGCTACTCATACTAGGCAGCGCAGTGTGTATATAAAGTGTATATAGATAAGAATAGTGTATATAAAGGTGAGAAAGCCATCCAGCAATACCTAATCTCTTTATTTTGCATTGAATTGCATCAGTGTCTATGAGCTTCTAATAATGCTAGAGACTTATTTTATTATATTATTTTAATGTAAAATACTTGAAAAGTTCCAGTAGAGTGTCCATGTGTGGTGCTTTCACATTTTCTGCAGTTTCCTAAATCTGGACAAAACCTTACATATACAATATCAATCGATCTATTTAATTAGGAAGCAAAGAAATCACATTTGTAGTATGCAATGCTAAGTGTCTTTATGGACAAAAAGCTTTTAAGAATTAGACTAAAGATGAAAGGAATACCCTCACATTAAAGCTTCAGGAACCTCAGGGCAAGTGAAATACATTAAGTGGGTACTTACGACAATTAAGTTTAAAATAAACTTTTGAGATAAATCAGCAAAGGTCTATCAGATCAAATTCTTGGATGAGCCTTTGTGATAACTAAGATTATATCTCTACAGTGTATTGCAAATCATGATGCCAAGCACTGCAGAGTTACAATTAGCCTACACAGATAAACAGAAGTTTTATCAGTCAATAATTTAATGATGTAAGGAATATTACAGATATCCACATTTCACAGAACAAGTGTTTATACACTATTTAATTCTGGTTAAGCTCATTTAATTACAAGCAATTTTACTGAACTCTGCAAGGAAGGCAGTTGGTAGGACCATAAGGCATCAATGTGTGCTTGAACAGAATCATCATCTGGTGTAATTCAAAACAAAATTAAAATATATGTAGATGGTAAACATGAAAACACGAGTTTATAGTCAAAACACTAGAAATAAGAACTTCCAAGGTTTTGGAGGACTTTACATTTTCACTTAAGAGAGAGATGAAAATTTTCTTCATTCTGTAATGCACCTTACCTCACACAGAGGAGCAAATACAAAATGGTAAGCAAGATGTCCCTGAACAGTCGAAACCCGCCTCTCAAAACCACACGTTAAAGCCCACTTATCAAAAACACATTTAGAACTGGAAGATAAAGGTGGACAGATTTGAATCAAGTGTACTGTGCCCTTAATGCTAGCAGCCTTTCTTGATGCAACAGACAGGATCTGGTTAGCTTCCCTACCCATTTGTGGATGAAATAGTTTGTGAGGTGAAATTATTTTGATGGAATAAGTAGTGTTTGGTACTAGTCATAATGGTGAGAAAAGGAGATCAGATAGATTCTGTCCCAAGACTACCAAGTTTCCAACTCACCAAGTTAGAACTTTGTTTTGATACTGGATTGTTAAAAATTATCACTTCTGAGACATAAAATACCCATTTGAAGCACATCGATGTATTAATCTAGGACTCACATTTTTCTATAACCCTACTAATGATATTTCAAACCTGCCTTTGCATATCTAAATTTTCAACAAAGTAAAAGTTGACATTTTGTGTAATTCCTGTCATTATGTAAAGTGAAATATGACTTCATCTGCAAAAATGCTTAGAAATGTATCTAAAACTAAACTGAGAGACTGGTCTTCTGTGTTGGCAGTGGTTTTGAATATCTGATAATGAGGTGTTAATTGTCAGTGAAAAAGCAATTGCTTTGTGGATTTCTTTTAAAATCAAACCCAAATTTTAGACTGGGATAACAGTAGTTACCAAACAAAAATTATAGAGCAATGACTAAACAAAGCAGTTACCAAACAGAAATGATAGAGTCTTTTAATAAATATATTCAACCTTCTATATCATTTCAGCCTAATTAAAAAAATACAGCAAACTGAAATGCATATCTATAGGACTTGCTTTTACAAACTTCATATTAACTACCAACTTTTTTGTCAACAAAAAAAAAACTGTACTGAAAAGATAGTTCTTAATGTTATTTTGATTTTGCAGAACTGGCCAAAAGCCAAATTTAAATGGATATGCTTTATATGTAAAACTTATCATGCAACTCTAATTAAAATCTACTGAAGCTTTCAGCTTCATTTCAAAGAGTTCATCCTCTGAATACTCTTCATTTTCTTTTGGTTACATTATATCTCAGGAGAAATTATCACACTTTCTTAAATTAAATAAGATGGACTAATTTTTAAAACATGAGGAAATAAAAGTAAAAATTTTGTTTCTTATAGACAAAAATCTATGTATATCTTACAGGATGTTTTGTGGCAGAAGCTCTGCCTTCAGTAAATATTCAATATCAGCCAGTGGATAAATAAACAAAAATATTTCCAAAAAGACAGTATTTAATTATTTATCCTCATTAATAGAATATGTGTTTTTACATATGATCATATATCACTGGGGTGAATACTGAATGTAACTGATTTGACCACATGTACAAAGCACCTAAGTCTGTTTCTGTCTTTTAGTGTATTAATTTAAAATGCTGTTTAAGTGTGTGCCACTGCTGCAGTGGTAACTGGGTAATTTTTCTAAGAAATATATTTTCTAAGAAATCTCCTCAATCTAGTAGGCAAACAATAATGGAAAGATAGCAGATATTTAGAGATATAGACCATTTCTATACTCTTCTGTCTATATGATATATGTGGAGCATGTACATCTATTGTATATAATGTATATTAAGATAATAAAAATTAGACAGTAATATACTGCAATGAAGAATAGAATGAACAAATGAATAATATTACAAAGATTATAACAATAAAGGTATAGATAGATAGATAGATAGATTATATGGAATTATATAGATAGAGATACTATGGAAGCAGTAATTCTCTTTGTGCCCTATGGAAATCGTGCTAAAGCATCATGGCATTGGTAGTGTCAAAAGAAGTTATGCCAATCTGAGTCTTAGTGTAACATCTCCTTGAAGCTGATCTTGTTTAAATATGTATTAATGATGCAATTAGGTTTTAATAGTGGTAAGTAGGAGCAGGCTGTGAAGTTTGCTGGTGATATAAGACTGGGAGTGCACTAATAAAAGAAAATTTCAGGACACCGTGCAGAAAGAGCTGAGTGATCTTGCAGAATGGAGAAATTGGAAAGGGAATAAACATGAGAAATTATAATAAGCACTTCTACTATAGGTTAAGAATTGGAAATTACTGAAGAGTCATGACTGTTGATGTATTAATATAATATAATATTAAAATATGCAAATGTGAACTTTGAATGGGTCAAGAAGGTCTTTCCAGGAGATATGAAGTAAATGTTTGACCCTTTCTACTCCCACCAATTTACTCAGGTCTTCCATATTTAAAACAGATGGATTCAAACTGAAACTAGTCCAAGAGGGCTATATGAAAAGACTATAATTTAAAGGGAGAAGTGTTGTTACATTTTTTTACTATAGCAAAATTCGAGCTGCAAGGGAGTATGCTAATATTGATAAGTAAATCCTAATGTTAAATATGAAAGTGGTAAAGAAATTCTTTAAAAGATAATGTTGTGTCAGAAATATATATATATATTGATTATATATATGTATATTTCCAGCCTACACGTAGGCTGGAAATCAGAAGAATGTGTCCTAAAGAAGAGACTTTTGAAACAGTTTTCATTAACAAGCAATGGAAACAGAAACATAATCCCTTCTGAAATGTATAAAGAAGATTACCTCTTTTGATTGTCATACCAAGAGATTGGACTCAATGACCTGGGAAGAGCCTTCTTACCCCACTGTATTTGTACAATATCTAAACTATTACCTTGAACTTTAGGGTTAAATTTCCAATGATCAGCTTTATTCATCTAGTATAGGTGCACTCTGCAATCAGAGTAAAGGTCAGCTTTCCCAGAGTAAGGATTCCCTTGGCATCAGCAGTATATAAATAATGAATTTCTTCAATATCTACAAACTGGATCAATTCTCCTAAATTCTTATCCATTGGGTATTTTGGATAAGATTGTCTCACATGATCAAAAAAAAAAAGAAATCCCAGAGGCTTTAGCGTCTACACTATAGAGTCTTTGGACTTCAAGAAAGTCCTAGTCCTGCGCTGTGAAGGCAAAAGTCAGACCACAGCTCTGGGGGATGGTGTTTCATCATAGCAGAAACAGCAGAAAAATGCTCTTTAGTTGCAACAGAAGCAGCTTTTATTTGCTCAATATCTTTGGATAAAACTGGCTCTGCTTACAATTAAACACATTGCCTTCTTCCCTCTAGCTAATGATTTTTTATCTTTGTCATTGAAAATGAAACTCAAATGCTTATTTCAACTGGGCTGCTACTGATATGACTCTATTTTAGAGAAAATCCTTCTTCATTTACATCAAGAGTCCCAAAGGAATTTTGCCTTTTAATACAAATAGGGAGGATTATATTTCAAAGCTATCCATCCATTTTACTCCGGCTGAAGTCAATTGAGGGTGTGGGAGTTTGGAGGCTTTGGCAAATTAAGCCCTTACACAGCAGCTATGTTAATGATGGTGAGTCAGAAGGGAACCCATACTACACTCCCACAACTGCATCAGCTCCCTGCTTCTATCATCAGGATGTAGAACACATTTACTTTTTGTCACTGAATTCAAATGTGACTGAATATAGAGCAGATCTGCTGAATAGGAAGGTGCAATTTTCCATAATGCCTTTTCAAAACTGAATAAAGGTCAAAATCTGTTTGACTTACATTGCATGAAATTAATTCAAAGCAGATAATTTAGGGCAGAATTCAGCCTCAGGCTCCTGTAAAGCTACAATCATAGATGGCCTTTTCAGAAACAAGAGAACACGCATTGTGTCTCAAATACATCTTATAAAACTTTTCCAAACCAAATCCAAATGAAATTAATATTAGATAGTAAATAGTTATTGCAGAGGATCACAAAAATAATAATTCCATCATAATGGGGCTAAAATAAATGAACTAACTTGAGACAAGATTGAAAGCTTGGGTATCTTTCAGGGACTACTCCCAGTTATAGAGAGCTTCACGAATACAGTTAATGAGGCATTGCATAAAAGTCATCCTGGAGAGATACGATGGTCAACAAATACCTAGAATAAACCTAAGGCTTTCCTCATTAGAATTGATTTGTTTCAGCCTGAATGGGCCATTCCAAAACCTGCTGATTACTTAAACATAGAGGGTTGGTATGGTCCTCATTTCCTGAGAATTCTCTCTGCTCCCAGCACACTCACACTAACATTTATATGGTGATGGCTTAAGTCCAGACTGTGAATGATGCATAACAGAAGGAGCAATCAAATTCCCCTGAAACCATTAAAGTCACATTTTCATTGTTAGTTTGTGGCACAATACTCCTATGACTAATAATTCTACCTGCTAGGAACATATAACAGTAGTACTGTGAGATTGGTTCAAAATTAATTTATACTGGGCTACTTCAATTAGTCAGCACAACTCTAGAACTAACAGATGTTCCATACTGTAATGCAGCATTATGGAACAAGTGTATGACACAGCTACATTGATTTTCTCTTCACTACCTTTCCTATTTAGTATCAGACTACAGGCAGGATATAAGATCAAGTGCAATTATGAGTCTTTAGAGTTAGCAGCTGGATATGGCAGAAAATATTAGTAAGCTCTCTCGCCCTTAGAAGACCACCATGTGGAAGAAAATCAATTATTATAAAGTTTTGGATGGTTTCCCAGATATACTGCAAAAATTGATAAACACTTAAAAATTTTTCAATAAAAGAGGACAGGTGTCAGAGGAAAGAGGAGAAGTGTTGAAGCACTTATACTCTACTTTACAGCAGTGCATCATCACAGTGGTGGCTGACCCGAAACTGTGGCACTGCTCAACGTCTATCACTGTATATAAATTCATCAATTCTAAGGCTAGGAGCAGCCTCTGCAAACACAATATCTTACTTCCTATTGAAAACAGGACATAGGATGTCCAGGATGCAGTATGACCTGTTCAATAAACCCAGTTATAGACAACCTTTTCAACTTTTTCCTGTTTGGAAAACATCCACAACTTTCTTTTGATGTGAATTTGTCTCATTTTAACATCTTGCCTTCAGACCATATTAATAATTTTATTTTATTTCAAACTTCTACTTTCCATGTAAATGCTTTAGCTTGCAAACCTTTGATTCTTTGAATCTTAATAATTAGTTACTTGATATATTTAACTAGATTAAAAGAGATTAAGCTGCTAGAGTTTTGTACTGTAGGGTTTATTTCCCAACAGGATAATCCCAAGGATTATAATATAACCTCTAACTATTTGCATGTCTGTAGCAGCAGATGTGAACATATTACTGCTCTGAAGTAGTAATGTTCAAAGGTGACATAACTTCCTTACTTCTGTATCAATACTGAGAGCAATAACATCACAGCTCATGCTCATCTGAGCTTTGACTCCTTGGAATTGAAAAGCTTTCCTGCTTTATTGGAAATAATATTCTTTCATGCTAGGCCTATGACTTTAAGCTTGGCCATATGTAAATTCAGCTGTTTGTTTGCATCTAACTTGCCAGAGAGTCTCGATCAACTTGCATCTAAGGCTTGCCTTTTTTTTATTATTCACTACACTTTCAATGTTTTTCATCTGCAACTCTATCAGTGTCATTGTACATTTTCTTCCAAGCATTGAAAAAGAATATTAAATTAATAGAGTCAAATACTGATTCCCATGGAACTCGTAGACAAACATCTGAAGAATGATCCTTCATTTACAGTAATATTTTAAGGCCTTTCACTTGCCCAGGTTTTAATCACTTCAGTATGTGCCATGTTGATTTTATTTCTTAATCAACATGTCATGTGCTACCAAATGAAATGCCTTATAGAAGACTAAGTGTGTTCCTTCAGTTTTATTACCTTTATAAACAAATCAGGATTACGGCATCATCTGTTTCATTATTCTGCCTGAGATCATTATCAGGCTGACAAATCTATAATTATACTTTTTTCTTGTTTACATTGGAATAGAATAGGATCTCCTATTTACATCTGGGACTACAAAAATGTTTTGAGTATTGAAATTTTCCACTGAACATCAAGCCCAACAGTTTAAGGATATCATCAGACAGCTCTGTTAAAAGACTTGGATGCAGATTGCCTGGATTTGCTTATGTAAAATGTTTGGTTTTATTAGTCCTTGTTTAACATATACCTTTGTTTTTTGAACTGAAATATTTTTACCCTTATGCCATACTTGTTTCAACAGCTGCAATACTGAGCTTCATGGTATTGCAAACTCTTCCTTATGACAAGACACACTATATGTCTCAGATGTGGTCTTGAAGGGCAAATGTCCCTTCTCATAGCCATCACTGTGCTCTGATATGCCATATTATCTGGCTTTTTTGTAAAGAAGGAGCTGTAGTATTTTATTGAATTAATACTCTCCCTCTGTTATGCTATTATTGAAATGTTCCTATTAAGATCTTGCTTTAGGCCAGTACTAGACCAGAATACCCTTGTCATTACATAAAAACATCCTTCTTGTTTTAATGACATTTCTTTGTACATTTGTGTTCTTCAGTTTCTCCCATTACTGCTTTGTATCTCATAGTTTTCTCTGTAATTTATGGTCTGAACTGACTAAATATATTATTTTAAATACAGCTTTGAAAGACAGTGATAAGAGAGGTATGCTTCCATAGGTATGTTTAGGATAGTGTAATCTAAAATTCAACAGAAAATATCATATTATCTGAGATAAAAACTGTTTTTTCTCACTAAAATAACTATATAATCTCTGTCTTTGCCTGCGTTAGATGTGGATAGTGACTTAATTAAATATCAACAATATGTAAAACATTATTGTTTCTTTAAAATGTCAGGAAGTATGCCAGCACAGCACTTAAAATATTTTTCACTTTTAAACGTTAATATTTGCAAATAAAAGTTTAAATTTTGCCTTCTAAAAATTATATTTATATAGGAATTAAAAAACAAAAGCTAAAAGTCAAAATATGGTCAAAACCTTTCATAATGTTGGAAAAGAAACCCTGTATAAACTGAAATTGATATTCAGAATGTTGTGGCTTTCTCTTTAGCCCAAAATACTCATATATACATTCACACAAACAGGATCAAGCATATAATCATTGAGATAAATTAGTCTTGAATACTGACCTTGCAAATGACTTGAAGATTTGGATTCCTGTGGCTCATTACTCAATAAGCTGGACTCTGTAGAAACAGAAAAATCTGCCAACAGAGAAATTGCTATAGAATTAAAATAGTCATTTGCAATTTTAAAACTCTATTATCTATTCATTTATTGATTAAAAATTCATCCTCATTTCTATAGTAAATGTCTTCAAACTCTCTTCCTTTATAAAATACAATTCTTTACACAGTTCTCTATCAGTTATGTTTGCCAAAGGCCCTGAGGCATCTCAGGGAAGTTTCTTCAAACAGAGCTTTAAAACTTCATGATTACTTAGATATTGTAAAATATTCTAACTTGTCTGATATTAATATTTATTTTGTGCAGTTTGTAGTCTTTTTGTCTCCTGTCCTCCAAATACCCACGCATGAAACTGGATGTCATTTACACTGTAACCTGACTATCAGCCAGTTCTGCTCCCATTTTATGTAAGCACAAATTTTGCTCCGTATCCCAGTATGCCAAGATCACAGGGCTCGCTGGTGGTGGTGATGGGGGGCAGGGAAGAGGCAGAATAGTGGCCTCTTGTTGCGTTACTTGTCTTATACACTAAGGAGAGACAACTTTATTTTTGCTATTGCTCATACATGCTACACCTCTCTCTCCAGCTCTGAATTACTGTCCCATGTATTTGATTTATAATCAGAAACAATGTTTATTTTTCAAGTCACCTAGGAACAGATGTGGCAGAGCAGAGTTGAGTGGAAAAACAAAAAATAGCACAGGGTTCCCTTCAAGTGGCAAAGGAGGCTATATATGAAATCACAGCCATACCTCTGTGTTTTGCTCATGAGAACCTAGTGAAGGACAGTGTAACCCTGACATGCATGGGTAAGGCAACACTGCCAAAAATAATCCTAAAATGGCAAAACTGATATCCTTCATTTATGGTGTATTTATTGATAAAAATAAGAGTGGAAATCCTCAACTCAGCTACATCTCAAAATATATTTCTCACCATGATCACACCATGTCTGGCCTGCTGGAAAGCAGCTCTGCAAAGAAGGACCTGGGGGTCCTGGTGTCCATGAGCCAGCAGTGTGCCCTGGTGGCCAAGAAGGCCAACCGTGTCCTGGGGAAGAAGAGCACTGCCAGCAGGTCAAGGGAGGTGATCCTGCCCCTTCACTCAGCCCTAGTGAGGCCACATCTAGAGTGCTGTGTCCAGTTCTGGCATCTCTAGAAGAGACCCATCTCCCCAGAGAAATATGGAGCTCCTGGAGTAGGTCCAGGGGAGGGCAACAAAGATGGTTAAAGACCTGGAGCATTTCTCTTGTGAGGAAAGTCTGAGGGAGCTGGGCGTGTTCAGCCTCAAGAAGAGATGTCTGAGAGGGGACCTCATCTGAAGGACAGTGCCAAGAGGATGAAATCAGGCTCTCCCTGGTAGTGCCCAGCAATAGGACAAGAGGTAACAGGCAGACACTGATGTACAGGAAGTTCCACCTGAGTAGGAGGAGAAGCTTCTTTACCATGTGGGTGACTGAGCACTGGAACAGATCACCCAGAGAGGTTGTGGGGTCTCCCACACAGGTGTGAGCCTGTGGCTCATCCTACCACCCCAATATAGTACTATACCTCCATGTAAGGTCACAGAGCAGCAGACACCACTGAAATGCTGCAGAACTCCCCCCAGGTATCCCAAGCAGTTGCTGTAGGACCAGATAGTTGTTTTTCACACAGCTCTGAGTAAATAAAATCATCCCTGCACCTTCCCCCACATTACCTGGTAACAAAGAGCTCTGTGAGAAGCTGCCCCTCTGAGCAGCATTACTCCCACTCTTTCGAGCTGCACGCATGCCACCATGCTCACCCACCAACTCAGAAGAGTGGGAAGTGATTCACCTCAGTTTTGCAGAGCTGTACAAAACTCTCCTCTGCTTTGCTGCCAGTATTCCAAGGCCTTCGTAAGTCCAGAAAAGAAATGATGAAGCGGGGTTAGTGTAAGCAGGTTATATGCAAGCCATGCTTCTACCTGTTCATTCTTGCTCAAGGACAATGCTGTGTCTGCCTTAAGGGCTGTGATGTACTACAGCTGGAGTAATGTTACAAATACCTGTATATACCAATATATACCCAGCTTTTCTTATTTTAATTCATTGGCTGACTATGCATCTCTTACAGAACATGAGCAAATAATCTGTGCAATTATGTAAGTAACATTTACTGAGGAATCAGTAATGGTAAATGAAGTTCAAGAAATGCAGACGTTATCAATTATCACAATCAGTATGATAAATGTAACAGCACAAGATAACAACAGAGAAATAAACAGTAGCTTCTGCAAAATTTTAATAGAAAATAAAGGTTCCCCAAATTTTAATCAATATTCTATTAGATATTTATGTTTTAGAATAGCATTTAAAAAGAAACTAACGGCATATTTCACATTCCCAGCTTGTAATCACCTACTTATCATAGAAGTAGAAAGAATTGCATTTTAAATTTGGTATACCAATGTGTTGCTAAATTATTTTCTGAATCCTTTATTAAAAATATATGTTTAATATATATACATTACCCCTGCATACCTGTACATTTACTGATTTTTGTTATGTCATAGATAAAACTTCTTTAGCCTAAAGAAACAAATAGAAAAAAGTCTCAAAAGTGCAGAAAGCACAATATGACTTCTTTATCTGAAATTAGAAAGTGAGCTACCTTTGAAACTATTACTCTTGGCAAGTTTTTTTTATCTATTTGTTTTCTTTGTGACTGGAGGTAAAAACACTAAATCATCATCCATACTTTAGTTGCAATCTGCTACTGATAAATCTTTATACATGTCTTTATTTGTTGTGACTCATTCAGAGCTCTTTAAAACTTGTATCTTTCAAACAAATAATATTTTTATTTGGGGTTTAGAGTATTGGGATTTTTTCCCCCCAAGGTATTTCCACTATGTATTTCTGAACAAAAATACAGTATTAATGTTTAAATGAGAAAAAAACTTTTTCCTCCTATTTTTTCCATTTTGAAAAAAAAAATGCTAACCAGAAAAAACAGCAGAATAACTCTATATTTTGAGAAAAAGAGGAGCATGTTAAAATTCCAGTTATTCACTGGAAATATACTCAGTGAATAACAGTCTACTTTTCTTCCCTGAAATAATTGGTTTTGACTGGGTATGGTTATTTGTACTTGAAAATTTCATAGCAGGCAGAGTCTTTTAAAAACATTACTTACAGTTGTATACAAAAGGAAAATTTTCAGCAACAGAAATACATTCAAAGTGATTTTTCTGAGCCTCGCTATTTTAAGGAACTAAAATCTGGGTCTAGCATGAGTTATTTGTACATTAATTGTTCTGTGACTCCTGCCATCCTTTGTTTCAGTACACACTCTCATACCCTTTTCTATTTTGAGTACTATATTTTCATGAAGTTCTCAATATAATTTGGAAACTTTGAAATATAACCATACTTATATGTCACACATGTACCTAACTACCAAAACCATTGATGACTAATGCCATGCATCTCCCTCATTAACTGCCGCCCTAGGATGTCTGACGGAAGATTTGAATGGGAGAGCAGAGGCAATCACAAGTTTCTCTTAATTCTTCCCCAAAGATCCAGAAGTCACCTTCTGGCTAATCACATCATTTTGAAACAGAAATCTGAGGTTTTGTTACTGAAAGTGTTTTGAAATAAGTTTGCAGCAAAATGAGATCAAGAAAGCCCTCTCTCCACCTCAGGATGGAAAACTGAAATAATGACCTTCAAAGAGAATAATAGAAGGAAGCAAGAGTTTCTCCTTATGCATTCTTTCTGTCTTCCATGCATCCTTCACAACCAGACCCAACATTTCACCCAGCTACCTTATTCATCCTCTGACTCTATCACTCCACAATTTCACCCTTTCTTTTCATCCTTTTATCTCTCATTTAATCTGCCTTATCCATTAGAAATCTTACCATGCTAGCAGTCCTTTTTCAGAATGGATAAAACCTCTTGTGTTTATCCCATCAGAGATCACATTTAACCTGCCAAAAATCTAAATCTTTTCTGGCTTAGAGAGAGAGAATTAGAACCAAAGATCCTTCTTTTTATGGCTCTGGTTTTTTCCACATCCTTAAAACTATGTTTTCCTCCTCCTCAACACTTGAAATTATCCCTCTATATTTGTCTGAGACTGAGGGCATGTGCAATTGTGCACAGGTGCAAATACTGTTTTACTACCATGATATATTTTTCATTAACCTTTCACCTATGAGGACAGGTCTTTTTTCCACCTCAAAAACAGTTTAAGGAATAGACGTCATAGGCTCATAGGCACAACAAAAGGAATGAAAGGCAGAATGGACTTAAATGTCTTCAGTGTCTTTGGTGAAGTTTCAGGGTTGTCATCAATCACCACCTGAAGGATTTGGTCACCTGCTGGTGGGACAGGAATGTTTAAGGCTGAATGTCTTGAACTCTTCAGTCTGTATATTTAAATATCTGGTGGGAGAGGATCATCTCATCGTAACTTGGTATTAAACCTGGAGTAGATTCAGCGGTGGGGCTCATGAGCACACCAACTATTGCCACCAACTCCAGCCATATTACCCTTTACACTATACTAATTGGAGTTCTCTTTTGATAACATTGTGCAAAGAAAAAGAAATTAAAATCAATGCATGACACAAGCTCAAGTAGCTGATTTGTTGAACAAAAGTGAGCTGGCACATCCATCCCCTCTGCTGTTCATGTTTGTCATGCTATTTAAATTGGATAACAGTGCTGTACAAATGCTGCCAAATCAGATTCCCCACCTGCCAAAACACGGAGAGAGAAAGCTTCTGCAGGTAATGGGGCTCTGGTCAGTGGGAGACAGCTAAGTCCAGTGCTGTCAAAACTAAAGCAGATTTTGTATCCATCCTCTATGGGCAGCCATTTGTGTGGGGTGTTTGAGGATTTTCAAGTCTGATATTTTGCATTAGAATTTGCTTGAGTTTGAACATCTAATACTTCTGTGTCTCGACTTCATCTCAACCAACCTGTCAGTGCTTTACTGTTCCAGCCTCCTCAGTCTGTTGATGTTTCCAACATTCTTTCCCACTTCTTCATGATTCTATTAACTGTCTGTAAAAAATTG
Organism: Picathartes gymnocephalus; assembly: GCA_013390045.1. Taxonomy (NCBI): domain Eukaryota; kingdom Metazoa; phylum Chordata; class Aves; order Passeriformes; family Picathartidae; genus Picathartes; species Picathartes gymnocephalus. The sequence continues at coordinate 19,311 of WEKY01063662.1, forward strand.
AGGTTTGGAACATGAATTTGATTTTAAAAAATCATCTTTATTTCTGCGAGAGTAGGAGGTTACATCACAAACCACCAGCCGTGAAGATGAAAAAGGAAGCAGAGTGTCTGGTTAGAAACAAGTAGTTTCAGAGTTGCAATACTGTGCCTTGCCAAACTCCATTCCTAACACCAGAGGGAGCTGAGCAAAGGTATAAATTCTGAACAGCCCAGACTTCGCCAGCCAAACGGGCCCCTGAGGCTAATACTGCCGTCTATACAGAGTCAGAAGAGGAAAAAAAATTATAACAAATGTTGCCATAAGGAGAACATCCATTTGCTCCTGTTTGAGGAGAAGTAAAAAAATATATTCACAATGTTTGCCCAAAAATTTTCTTTATCTTCTTACTGAGAACTTTATCAAAGTCTTTATTTTTTTGACATAGCATCCATTTTTAAAAACTAAACCTTTCATACATCTACTCCTTGGGTGGCATTGAGAGTCTGTAATTTATATTTATTTCCTACACAGTTATATTTTGCCCAATCTTAATTATTGCTTTTGTAATACGCCATAAGTGTTTCCTTTTGCTTCTTCAGCTTTTCACAGTTTTGTGATATGGATATCTTCTTAGGTTTAGTATCATAATCTTGTTTATCAACAGAGATCTTACCTCTTCTGCAGTAAATGGTGTTTGGCTTTTTGGTTTTTGTTTGATTGATTTGGTTTGCCTTTTTATTCTTTCCCCACAGATTTAAAGATATACTATAATATAAAAAACCATATGATCAGTATTACAGATAAATATCTTGAACTAAAAATTTCTTAAAATATTAAAAAAAAAAACCAAAATCAAAAACCAGACTCCCACATTGTCTTTAGTTTTGCTTTAATTCTTAAAAAAAAAAAAACAAACCAACCAAAACAAAAAACCAAAACAAACAAAAAAAATAACAAACGATCTGCTGATCTATCAAGTTTGCATGTACAGAGTCTGTAATTATTTCAGTGCCTGTCATGGGCATACCTGATGACATAGGGTATCTCTGCCAGCAGATGAAAAACATCAACCCTTTCCAAGCATCTAACTGCAAAAAATGTAGAGACTCCCACTGTATTCAGAACAAGTTCAACACATGCCATTTGAGCCAGTAGTTGGGTACTAGCCTATAAATTGAACTTTAACATCCAATAGTTCAGTTTGGGGTTTTTTTTAATTTATTCAAAACATTATTTTTTATTTTTCAGTGTTTTCTATTGACTTGAGCACTCTCTCACTGCTCATAGTGGTAATGGAGGACTTTCCATTTTTGACTTCACTTGTGATTACTGTGCTGCAATAACTTTCCTTAAACATTTACCTTTTATTTTCTACTCCGACATTTATGTACATCACACCTCATTTACTGCCCAGGAATCCAATTAATTTTAAAAATTCCATTTTTGTCTGCGTTCCTCTGTTGTTGATCATTTCTGTGCAATAAGTTCAGGTCCGTATGAAATACCACCTACTTGATTTTAAGCGAGCTAATCCTGCAGTTATAATTACTGATGTGTATGTTGTGTTTCTGAATTTGGAAATGGTCATCATCCATTTGCATGTGCAATTATCCGTTCCCTGTACACCATCTGCAGGTGAAGGTTTCAGAGGTCACAGCAGCCATTTCACATGCAAATTAGATGTTGACTACACGTGCATGTGTTACATGCAATTACTCGCTTAAGACACCAAAAAAATCAAGAGCTAAAGTTACTATTTACTATAAAGGTGATGATCAAATTCATCAGTCTGAGGAAGTTCTAATAAAGATGTAACAGTGTGAAATCTTGTGTCATATTATCATTGTGTTTAACAGTTATGCCAAAGGTGCTGCTGGACAAGTGAATAACAAACATTTGTAACAAATCTGAAGAAATAGCAGCTGATAAATGGAAGCCTTTTATGCAAAGTTTGGCTTTGTGAAAGAAGTTGGGGTTACATCATGTAAGTGCAAGAGGAGAACATAGGTTCAGTTTTAGGGGCTGGAGAGGTAACCTGTTGCTGAATTGTAGAAGAGCTAATCTTACTGTGTTAAATCCATTGCAGAAGAAGTTGATCAGCCAGTCTTAAACATGTGGCTTGAACATTTCACTGTTCAAGCTGACTATATGTCGAGTTTAAGTCTCACACATATATCAATGACACTGATGCTAAAATCCAGCAGTGGGTGAGGTGAAATAAAGGTTTTTATCCTCACTCAGAAGAATTACTCACATTTCTATTCAGGAAAGGATGTCTTCACCAGGACCTGCATGAACAGCAAGTGTGAAAAGAAGGGATTAACAGAGATGCCCTTGTGCTTTGCTGATGGAATGGGAGTTTCTCCCAGATGAACCCAGTGAAGAACTTTACTTCTTTCATTAAAATCTAAGGTTAATTTGAAATTTGGAATTTGTTTGGTTCCATTCATTTGAAACACCCTCATCAAACTGTTATCCCGTTTGTGAGTGTGATAATTCCTGTCTTACAGATAGGTCTGGTGTAAAACATTTCATATTGAGCATTTTTATTTCAGTCAAATTATAATGTACATTTCAACATCCTCTCTTCCATAATAATAGTCACTGACTTTCCAGAACTTCATGACTCTTCATTTGTTAGGGGACAATATGGTACATGTTTTTGCTGACACCAAATTTATCCTTGTCAGAGTGTTTTAATTTTTTCTGTGGCAAAAGAAATTAATTTTTTTTATGTGGTCACACATACCCTCCAAGCTACCCAGCAAGCTTCACTTGCACAGACATAACCTCAGCAGATGGGTCTCCTGAAAATTGAATTATGTTCCTAAGTTATTGAGTAGTAGTGCTTTTATAGCAGTCTAAGGTCAGGAGAGAGACAAGGTTTATAAGGAGAAGCAGTATTTTCTATCAAAATAATTAATGCAATTTTGAAAAAAAGTGATACATTTGGGGCTCAGGATCCCTTAAAATAAGCATCTTTGAATGACTGGCTTAAAAAAAAAAAAAAAGAAAAAAAAAGAAGAAAAAGTAGAAAATTATAAAAATTACAGCAAATTTCATGAAGAAATACAATTTAAAAAAGGAAAACTAAAACAGTTTATCTATTTATAGTCTGTCCTTGTGTATTCTCCTCCCTTACACAGTACTCATTTTTGTGATATATTGGAACCTGTGTTTAGTTTGTCAAGAAATACGACTACAAAATAGAGGCATGGAACTAGGTCAGTCCAGGTCACCAAGTCCAGTCAACATTTTGTCAGGTAAACCCTTCCTTAAATGTATTCTGCTTAAAACTGATTATGCTCCTTGCTTCCCCTTTTCCAATCACAAAAACGTGGTTTAGAAATGCACTGCCCCAAATCTTAGAAATGTGTTGCTAAATTCTACCTCAAATTGATTGATTGGCCATTTTTGACTCATTTGCCTTGTGGCAGCATAGCTGAAAATCCTTTTAGCTTTCCCAAATTTGTGGTTGACCTTCTTATGTACTTGTCCAGAGCAATTATATCTGGTAGGATTTTGCTCACCTAAATTATCCAGGTTTTTATATTTGTCTTCTTGGAAGAAATAAATTAAAGATATAAATTTATTTCTGTGATTGTCTTGCAGCCTGTTGCTGTGTCAGCTGTACTTTAACATAACCTTTGTTAAACATAGGGACCAGAACTGGGTATACTACTGCTACCTCTATTGGCATATTACCTATTTGCACTGAATTGCTGCATCTTACAACTTTGGTTGTCTTTTTTTTTTTTCCTGACCACATCACATCAATGATTCATAGTCATCTTGTGATTACTAATGCACTCAATATATTATACATTTGTCATGTGTTGTTTGTTCATTCTGTTCATTCTCTGAGTATTTTCCCAGGAGGAGAAGCATGTCCAGAGATGTGTCAGGCTTTAGTAGCATTTCCTTTTTTTTTTTCCCCACTCTTAGCTCTGTGGTATGTGTCACTGCCTATTTTTTATTGCTATCTTAATTTTACCATTTGAATGAAAAGGTGAGGACATTGGTGATTGTTGATAGTCCCTGAGCAGCTAAATCCAATGTCTAAGACCAAGCACATAGAGTTTTGTCCTTCACACAGAAAAATTTTGTCCCTAGAGCAAGGTGTTGAAGAAGCACACTTATTGACCATGGTCTTACCCTGATATTCTGTGATGGCCATTTAGGTAATTTGGCAACAGACGAACTCGTCACCAAAATCCTGAAAATTAGACAGAGATCTAGCATTAAATAAATACTGTTACAGCCCACATGACAGTTATGAGCTGCTCACAGAAGCCTTTAATAGTACAGAAAATAATCTGCAGTATTTCACACCACCCATGAAGACTTCATACCTTGTACCCCAATACCGCTATACTGCCTTGATACTGTCAACAGGAGAGGAGAGCATAAAAATCTACAGTTAAATATTTCTGAAACATTCCGAGACATTCTGCAGTGTCTTCAGTGAGAGCTGATATACTTGGTCATACTTAGAGAGGTAGATCATTGATTTTAGCATGAGTAAGGAAGACAGAAAGAGGACCCTGTTATCCACAGAGAGGAATGGCAGACAGAAGAGCCAAATGCTCTGAGCTCCTGTGAATTTAACTGAGAAAGAAAAAAAAAAAGATTAGTTTCACATTTTTTAAAATCTAAACCTCTCTTCTCAAGGAACATAAAAGCAAGTAATATTTTCAGGTGGTTATCAATTCTGGGAACATGAACTTTGATACTGGTAATGAGGATACTTAATATATTTTTATCTAATGATTTTTAATTTGTTTCTTGGCAGAATGAAAGGATTCACTCAGAACCTCAAAACAAGTTAAAATAGGCAAAAGAGTAAAAAAATACAATGATATGCAAACCTGAGATGAGATTATTTTAAAAATAATGAGTGAGGGGGGGAAAAAAGAGCACTTTAAAATGCCTTGATGGGTTTATTTTAAATATTGGGTGAATTATGCAGCCTGTTTTCTTGTTTTGTTAATGAAGCATCAGGACCTAAAATATATTTAGTGTTTCATGAATATGCAATGAATTGCTAAATATTTGCAACGAGGTTTGGCAGTGTGAGCTTTCCTAAAATCTTACCAACCTGAACACTTAAAAATACTTTGAATCAGCAAGAAGTCAAACACAGGAGCAGATCAGCTTCTCTCTTTCCTTGACAAAATTTCTAGTGGCTTTTGGTTTTTGGTCAGGGAATGCTGAAGAACAGACACTATGGATGAAATCTTGACCTCATTCAAATAACGTCCTGACCAAATAACAGATGGAGGTGTCCAAAGGTTCCCCATGTAGGCTGATATGCTGATAGAACCAAATTGGAGCAATTATTATTATAAGACAGAGTTGCTTGTTTTGCAGCTGTCCCCCAAAATAGGGCCTTTAGTGCACTAGGTGAGTTTGAAAATATTTTTCAGCTCTTTTAAATACCAATTTATTTATAAAATGCCAGTCATAACGAGAACCAGACTAACTGCTAAACACTGTAAAATGGAAGCACTTTTCCAGACTGAAAATAGAAAGAAAAGGAAATCAACCCACTTTGTCATCTTGGAGCTCTTCCTTTGCTTGGAATTATGATTGTAGAATCAAAGAATGGCTTGAGTTGGAAGGGACCTTAAAGGTCACCAAGTTCCAACTCCACTGCCATAGGCAAGGAACCTTCTACTAGTGTAGGTTGATCAGAGCCCCATCCAGCCTGGTCGTGAACATTTCCAGGGATGGGGCATTCACAGGTTTGCTGGGCAACCTGTTCCCATGCCTCACCACTGTCAAAGTAAAGAAAATCTTCTTACTATCTAAACAAAACCTACCCTCTTTCTGCTTAAAGTTTGTTACAACCTTGTCCTGTCACTGATTTCACTTGCAAAATGTCCCTTTCCAGCTTCTTTGTAGGCCCAGGTTGAACAACTCCAACTGCATCAGTCTGTCTTCACAGGAAAGGTGCTCCAGCCCTCGTATCTTCAGATTTTCATAAAAAGTTAACCCAAAGAAGATGCCTTTTGTCCTCATCACTGGTTCAGCTCAATGGTGCCTCCCTCACTTGCTTTCAAGAATGGTCAGAAAATTATCTGGCCTCATCCTCTCTCATTAGTAAAACTGCAATCAAATACTTTCAACAGTAAGTATTTTTAAATCATGGCAACTATATTTCAATACTACTGCTGGTAGCAGAGTTTTAAATAGGGCTCTGAGTCATATCAGGGCTCTGTGCAGCTGCTTTCCTGGAAAGAAGCAGGCATGGCTGCATTAGGTGTGCTTCTGCTGCTGAAATGTGCAGGCTGCCTTGTTATTCCACACTCCTGACAGTACATGTTCATGCTGAAATCATAGGCTGCAAGTTGCAAGAGCTAAAAGGCAGATACTCTTCCTACTTAACTATGCTGTTGGAAGGGTGGCACCGCTGCTTAAGGTGAGCTGAAGTGGGGAACAATAATCCTATCATCCATCCCAACCAAATTCCTCTGGGCAGTGCAGCAGGGCTGGAGATGTGATGCCACATAGGACAGTGGGATTGCTTAAATGACTTGGTTACAAAAGTAGAAAGCTGCCAAAATAAGCTGCTAAAATGGCTTTGGACTGTGCACTACAGATCCAAGACCACTGTCCACCATTAGAGAAGAGGTAGCATATATGGCCTCTTTTTCTTGTGCTGATGTGCTTCATCTGACTTGGAAGATCTCAGGGTTTTTCCTCCCCTGGCCAAGGGAAAAAGAAAAAATTGCATGCCTTACTGCAAATTTCTAATTTAATTTTTCTTTTCTTTTCAGATTTTCAGAATCTCTGGTTTAGCAAGCATGAAGATATTAGGAGTAAACTAAAAAGGGGGAGGCAGCATGTCTAGGCCCAAATCTGTTAGAACACACACTTGTCTTTTCTGTCATTCAAAATTAAAAAGACAAGGAACCGGCCTGAAGTCACAGGTGCCTGCTCTGTCACAAACCTAACTGTTTTCAAGCACATATTAAAAGTACAGGGGTGAATCCCTAGCAAGTCCAAGGGATTAATGCAAAACTTGCCGAGTGTCACTGTTCACACCTGAACCTGATCTTTGGTAGCCCACTGAGGGTTGTACTGCTAAATTAGGGCACTTTTTATAGAAAATAGCAAACATATTGTGAAAAATTCAACATACAGTGACTAGTAATTAATTAAAACTTTATTTATTCTTAAGTGTGCTGTGCTGACTCTAGAGCTGTCAGTCAGGCTTTTAGGGTACCCATGTTCAAGTAACTGCATAACCTATAATCAAAGGATATTCTTTGATGTAAAGAGAAAATACACAGAACAAGCTAACTGGAAAAGTTAGAAAATTATGGGGATGGTATTGTAAGCTGTGTTTGCAGCCTTTTGGAGATTGTATTATATCTTATCAGACAGGCATAATTTCTAATAGCAAAAA